>SJYX01010505.1:67008-126030 GCA_006410675.1 Oreotragus oreotragus | reverse complement strand
CAACCTAGATAGCATATTCAAAAGCAGAGACATTACTTTGCCGACTAAGGTCCGTCTAGTCAAGGCTATGGTTTTTCCAGTAGTCATGTATGGATGTGAGAGTTGGACTGTGAAGAAACCTGAGCGCCGAAGAATTGATGCTTTTGAACTGTGGTGTTGGAGAAGACTCTTGAGAGTCCCTTGGACTGCAAGGAGATCCAACCAGTGCATTCTGAAGGAGATCAGCCCTGGGATTTCTTTGGAAGGAATGATGCTAAAGCTGAAACTCCAGTACTTTGGCCACTTCATGTGAAGAGTTGACTCATTGGAAAAGACTTTGATGCTGGGAGGGATTGAGGGCAGGAGGAGAAGGGGACGACCGAGGATGAGATGGTGGATGGCATCACTGACTCAATGGACATGAATCTGAGTGAACTCTAGGAGTTGGTGATGGACAGGGAGGCCTGGTGTGCTGCAATTCATGGGGTCGCAAAGAGTCGGACATGACTGAGCGACTGAACTGAACTGAACTGATAAATAACATAAAAATACAGTAAAAAATTAAAATTAAAATTAAAACAGTAAGATGTCAGTCCATCCAGAAGGGCAAAGGTTAAAATGTGTTAGGTAGGTTTGGAAAAATGGGTACTTTCATATATACCTGTATCACAGCAGAAAGGTACAGCCATTTGGGAAGGCAATTTATCTATCAGTATCTAGTAAAAACTTTAAATGTGCATATCCTAGAGTCAGTGATTCCACTCTTACATATCTCTTCTAGAGAAACACTGTCACATAAAAACAAAGAGGCACACATTAATGTTCACTGTGGCACTGTTTTCAATGTCAAAAACAGGAAACAATTAGTTCATTCGCCACCGCAATCAACCACATCACTTGTCCAGCTCAAAACCCATCAGCCACTTCCCAGGGCTTTCAGAATAATCCAAATGTTTTCTTCTTTACATCAAATGTTTTCCTCAGAAGCAAAAGGCCTGGCCCTGGCTTGCAACTCCAATCTCATCCCATACCCATCTCACACCTGGCTTTCTAACCTTCCACCACCCTTGCCTTCCTCATGGTTTTCCAGCATGCTACACTGGTTCCCATGTAAAGGCCGTCTCCACTACCTGCTCCCTCTGTGTAGAAAGTGCTCCCTGACTTTGCGTGAATGACTCCTTTTCTCTCTATTCTCAACTTAAAAGCCACCTCTGGCAACCTGGATGAATCTTGAGGGTACTATACTAAATGAAATAAGTTATGGAAAAACAAACACTGTAGGATTTCACTCATACGTGGAATATAAAAAACAGACATAATAAATAAACGAGTGAAACAAACCAAACAAAATAAACACATGGATGCAGACAGCAGAGCAATGGTTACCAGAGGCGAAGGGGATCAGCTGTATGGGGAAGGATGGAAGTGAAATTTCTGGTGGTGAGCACACTGTAGTGTATACAAAGTAAAAATATAATGTATGCATGAACCTAATACAATGTGAAAAGCGAATTTCACCTCAATTTAAGAAATTTTTTTAAATAATATGACAATTCTCCAGAATTATACTATAGATTCAACACAGTCCCAGTTAAAATCCTACCAGGGTTTTTGAAGAAACTGACAAGATAATGACAAAATTTATATTGAAAACAAAAATATCTAAAATAGCTAAAACAATCCTGAAAAAAAAAAAAAAAGACAATGATTCAAGCTGTTTGAAATATATTCTCAAGAAAATAACATACCTTCTTTTTTCATATTTTCTAACATGCTTAATAATTTTTTTAATTTTTATTCTTCATCATTTCAGAACCTCATTGTGATTTTTAAATTTTATTTATTTATTTTTGGCTGTGCTGGGTCTTCATCACTGCACGCAGGCTTTCTCTAGTTGCAGTGAGTTGGGGTGGCTTATTGTGGTGGCTTCTCTTGTTGTGGAGCATGGGCTTTTAGAGCCCACAGGTTTCAGCAGTAGCATATGGGATTAGTAGCTGTGATGCATGGGCCCAGCTGCCCATGGCATGTAGAATCTTCCCAGACCAGAAACTGAACCCGGGTTCCCTGCGTGGGCAGGCATGTTCCTAACCACTGGAGCGCCATGAAAGTCTTACTCTGATTTTTTAAATTTATTTTTAATTAGAAGATCATTGCTTTACATTTTGAGAACTTCATTGTACTCTTCCTGAACCTTCATGTCATATATGGTAGTGGTTATGGAATAACTCAGTTTCATCTTCTTTCTCCTTTGAATGTTTCCTAAAATGTTTCTCTTTGTTCCTCCTCTCAATAAATGTGTTAATTCATAACATGTTTGAACTCAAGTATTAACTTAAATACATTCTACATCCCTTTGGTGCAATGCCGGGGGGTGGGGGGGGGAGACAATGAATCAAAATAATGTCCAAGGAAACACACACACACACAAGTTATTTTTAGCAAAGGTGCAAAAAGCTTACTCAAAGGGGAAAAGAGTTTTCAAGACATAACAATAGAACAATTAGCTTGAGATGGATTGTGATACTAAACGTGAAGAGCTAAAATTATTAAGTTCTTAAAAGAAAACATAGGAAAGATCTTTGTGACACTAAGATTATCAAAAAGTTCTGAAACAGGGCACGCACATGCTCAGTCATTTTTATGGTCTTCTGATATTTAACAACCATTACTCTTCTTTAAATCTCATCTCATGCCTTTCTCTTCCTATCTGAATATAATTATGCTGACCTGGCCTTCGGAAGGAATAGGAGAAAAGCAATCCAATATATACTTACTTACACACCTACTATTTATATAAGGATTGTTAAATTATCAAAAGTTCTCTGTAATTACATTTAAAGCACCCTGTCACTTTTTTAGTTTACACTGAAAAATAAAGAAGTTCAAAAAACCCAAGACGGATTTAATACCAGCAGTGAAATCAACTCTAAAATTAAAAGTTCTATAATTGAAATCTTTGAAATATATTGCAAAGTGAGTGGCTGAAGTTCCATTACACTGACTACTAGTAAGGCTTAGAATCTGACTCTAAGAATAAGAGAGAGTCTCAAATAATTTCTCTGACTCAGAAATTACAAGTAATTTCTTACAAGTCTCTACCACAATAAAGCTCTTATTTCCCTTAATAAAAATAGTGACATTATTTATTTTTTAAAAAATTTGCTATTAATAATAAAATTACACCCAGGCAATCAGCTGAAGTTCTAAAGGAAAATGATAATGCTGAAATACGAATAAGCTTTACCATTTTTAAAAAAATATTTTTAATTGGAGGATAATTGCTTTACAGTATTGTGTTGGTTTCCAGCATATATCAACATGCTACCACTATTATTATTAAAATTCTCATGGGTGAGAATTTCAGCATATGTAAACTCCAAAGATAAGTCTGTGAATCATCTGTCTACAAAAAAAAAAGTCATAGGAAATTACGTTTTATTAAATGAATGTCAAGGGTTTTATATTACTGATTTACTATATTCATGTATTCTATAAAATAAATACTATTTTAAAGGATACACTGTAATTCATAAGAAAAGTAATGCAAAAAAACAGATGCTTGAAATACATCCAACAGGAAACTTATTCTCACTTTTATTATCCAGTCCTTTTGGTGATGCTTCCAGTGTTATGGACAAACTTGATCCTCTTGGAAATGTGCTGTCCATTGCTTTTCTGCTTCAGTCACAGTAGCTATAAATAGTTGTTTAAGAATATCCTTATCTAAATTCCTGCCTGTAAACAGAACAAAATAGGTATGATTATATTATGCTTATTAAAACGACAGAGCTTACCTATCAAGTCTAGACCATTAAATGCTTGATATCTTCAGAAATTTATGAAAACAATAGTAATTAGTGAGTCCTTCCTTAACTTTCTAATTAAGTCCCTGGGAACCAAGCTGACATTTGGATTAATCACTTTTCTAGAATTATTTGAAGAGTAAAAGGCAGTACTTCTCTGATGGTCCACTGGTTAAGAATCCGCCTGCCAATGCAGGGGACACAGGTTTGATCCTCCTTCAGAAGATCCCACATGCTGCAAAGCTACTAAGCCTACAAGTCACAACTACAGAGCCAGTGCCCTCCAGTCTGTGAGCCACAACGACTGAAGCCCACTCGTCTAGAGCCCATATTCCAAAGCAAGAGAAGCCACCACAATGAGAAGTCCACACACTGCAACTACAGAGCAGCCCCTACTGCCACAGCTAGAGAAAGACCACACGCAGCAACAAAGACCCGGTGCAATCAGAAATAAATAAGTGAATCAGCTCTGCTTCCTATTAAAAAAAAGCAAAGGACTTAACAAGTTCTTATGATGCTATCACATAATTAGCACAAATACATTAACCACAAGCTTATTTGGATTTACAAAAGAAGTTCACATTGGCTAACACTGCTTAGGTAGTGCATTATATCCCTCTATTTTTTAAAAAATATTTATTTGTTCATTTAACTGGAGTGGATTGCCATTTCCTTCTCCAGAGGATCTTCCCAACCCAGGGATCAAAACCGGGTCTCCTGCACTGTAAGCGGATGCTTTATCATCTGAGCTGCTAGGGAAGCCCTTCTTGTATCCAGTCCAAGCCTTTTTTGTTGTTGTCTAAAGCCACAGTTCTCTTGGAGGGGAAGAATGAAACAGATATTTGGGACCATGATCATTGATCTTCTGTAGAAACATCTCAGGCTGGAGGACATCTCCAGCCTGAGAATTTGCTCCATTCCTAATATGACATAAACTGTGTCTCACTGAGGTTCACAGTTTGTAATGCAACCCATCTCCTGGGTCCTATGGGATATGCAGAGGAAAGGGATGCAGTTCCTGTCTTGGGACAGCTGGAGGCAGGGGGAGTGTGGACGCAGGGCTGACATGGGGTTGCATCTTGCTCTCTGATGGCTGAGCACGCAATGTATTTTCTTTCTCTCCAGCTTAAGACTCCTCCTGGGAAAGAGTGACTACTCTCTTTCAACCTCTCCCTTCGGCTTGCCCTTAGAGCAACAACTATCTGATGTTTGATCCCTGAGGGAGGCAGTTTCTGGAGGGCTTCTTTCTCCAACCATGGAGGAGCCCACACCCACTCTGGTAGCTAGGGTACCAGAAGAAAGCTGCTCCCAGCATAATGAATTAATTAGTTAATGTCTGGGACATCCAATGGTCAACATTTTCAACCTCCCTTAGTGGTCTCTCTTTTCTAAGGAGGAAGAAAGAGACAGAGAGAGAGAGAGAGAGAATGAACACCAGGTCAAACCTATAAATTACTACGTGTTCTTTAAAGCAAAGTACACAGACACTAGGGTTGTTGTTGTTCAGTTGCTCAGTCGTGTCTGACTCTTTGTGAATTCATGGACTGTAGCATGCCAAGCCTCCCTGTCCATCAACAACTCCTGGAGTTTACTCAAACTCATGTCCATTGAGTCGGTGATGCCATCCAACCATCTCATCCTCTGTCATCCCCTTCTCCTCCTGCCTTCAATCTTTCCCAGTATCAGAGTGTTTTCCAATGAGTCAGTTCTTCACATCAGGTGGCCAAAGTATTGGAGTTTCAGCTTCAGCATCAGTCCTTCCAATGAATATTCAGGGTTGATTTCCTTTAGGATTGACTGGTTTGATTTCCTTGCAGTTCAAGAAATTCTCAAGAGTCTTCTCCAACACCACAGCTCAAAAGCATTAATTCTTTGGTGCTCAGCCTTCCTGATGGTCCAACTCTCACATCCATACATGACTACTGGAAAAACCATAGCTTTGACTAGACAGACTTTTGTTGGCAAAGTAGTGTTTCAGCTTTTTAATATGCTGTTTAGGTTTGTCATAGCTTTTCTTTCAAGGAGCAAACGTCTTTTAATTTTGTGGCTGCAGTCACCATCTTCAGTGATTTTGGAGCCCAAGAAAATAAAGTCTGTCAGAGCTGTGCTGTGCTTAGTCACTCAGTTGTGTCAAACCCTTTGTGACCCTATGGACTGTAGCCTGCCAGGCTTCTCTCTCCATGGGGATTCTCCAGGCAAGAATACTGGTTATGAGTTGCCATACCCTCCTCCAGGGGATCTTCCCAACCCAGAGATCGAACCCAGGTCTCTGGTATTGCAGGCAGGTTCTTTACCATCTGAGCCTTCAGGGGAGCCCTAGACACTAGGGACATACACAGTAATTTCCCCCCAGCATTTTATGATGGAAAGTTTTGAACATATGTTGAAGTTGAACACCCACAACCCAATTTCTGTCCTTAACATTGCACAATGCTTGCCTCAGTGAATAATCATTGATTTTTCCATTCTCCTGAAAATTCATTAAACCATCTCAGCTCCCACCCCAGACTACAGACCAAGTGAATCAGAAACTCTGGAGGTGGGCTCAACAATGTGTTTTTAACAAACTGGGTGATTAAGATCCTTGCTCAATTTAAGAATCACTCAAATTTTTGGATGCATTTCAAGATAAATTGGAGATGTTGGTTGCACTTCCCCTAAATATTTCACTCAATAAATGTTTATTGAGCACTTACCAGGTGCAAGGCACTGTTCTTAATGCTAGGGACACATTCTTTTACAGCTGATAGACTCTAGATAGCTATCATTAAGTTGAGATACAGAAGAGAGAGGGAGGAAGGAGGGGAAAGAGAGAGAGGCATATGTAAAGTGATGCAGAGCTGAAAACTTTACATGTGATTATCCTCACATTCAACTGACCAGCAACTGACTAGAAGCAAATCAAACGTAAGCGCATTAAGTTTTTGAGGGACTTGTACTATTAAGAGGTTTCAAAATGTTTGCCCAGTGGGATTTAAGAATGCGTTGCATTTCAGAAACTGCTGTGTGTCTTTTATTCTTCCTCCTTTTCACTGGGAATGATTAGTGCAATTACATAGCTCTTGTTCAATCACTGTGTATAGCATGGAGTCTNAAAACTTTACATGTGATTATCCTCACATTCAACTGACCAGCAACTGACTAGAAGCAAATCAAACGTAAGCCCATTAAGTTTTTGAGGGACTTGTACTATTAAGAGGTTTCAAAATGTTTGCCCAGTGGGATTTAGGAATGCGTTGCATTTCAGAAACTGCTGTGTGTCTTTTATTCTTCCTCCTTTTCACTGGGAATGATTACTGCAATTACATAGTTCTTGTTCAGTCACTGTGTATAGCATGGAGTCTGCTCTCCAGGGTGCTGAAGTCAGAGCCCATCAGTCTCTGCCAAGGATGGACCTTGCACGAAGCAACCCTTGCTATTGGGTAAACATTTGGACCTCCAAGCAAAATTTCAGAAGTGACCCTCTCAAGCTTTTTTTTTTTTTAAAACGGTTCTCCAGATTCCATCAATACAAAGAGGAAAAAAGGGAAGAGAAAAGGAAAGAATGGGAGCCTGAAAATGAGTTTCATTGTGCTACTTTGCTTCACACCAGGTCAGGCAAATAATTAGATCTAAATAAGCAGGATACTGTGAGTCACTGAGTGGTATTCTCTGTAAACTTACAGAGTTTAGCTGAANGTGCAATTACATAGTTCTTGTTCAGTCACTGTGTATAGCATGGAGTCTGCTCTCCAGGGTGCTGAAGTCAGAGCCCATCAGTCTCTGCCAAGGATGGACCTTGCACGAAGCAACCCTTGCTATTGGGTAAACATTTGGACCTCCAAGCAAAATTTCAGAAGTGACCCTCTCAAGCTTTTTTTTTTTTTTAAACGGTTCTCCAGATTCCATCAATACAAAGAGGAAAAAAGGGAAGAGAAAAGGAAAGAATGGGAGCCTGAAAATGAGTTTCATTGTGCTACTTTGCTTCACACCAGGTCAGGCAAATAATTAGATCTAAATAAGCAGGATACTGTGAGTCACTGAGTGGTATTCTCTGTAAACTTACAGAGTTTAGCTGAATTGATTTTGATGTGTATGTGAAATGCTTTGTGACACTTGAGGACAGTGATTTTTGTTAAAGTATGGTCCCTGGGTTAGCAGCATCAGTATTATCTGAAAACTAGTTATAAATGCAAAATCTCAGCTCCCACTCCATACCGACTGAATCAGAAACTCTGGAAGTGGGCTCCCATATCTGTTTTTAGCAAATCCTCCAGGTGATTTTATCTTTGCTTCACACCAGGTCAGGCAAATAATTAGATCTAAATAAGCAGGATACTCTGAGTCACTGAGTGGTATTCTCTGTAAACTTACAGAGTTTAGCTGAACTGATTTTGATGTGTATGTGAAATGCTTTGTGACACTTGAGGACAGTGATTTTTGTTAAAGTATGATCCCTGGATTAGCAGCATCAGTATTATCTGAAAACTAGTTATAAATGCAAAATCTCAGCTCCCACTCCACACCGACTGAATCAGAAACTCTGGAAGTGGGCTCCCATATCTGTTTTTAGCAAATCCTCCAGGTGATTTTGGGACTTGCTGAAGTTAAAAAACTTCTGCATCTAGACCAATGGTTATCATTTCTGGCTGCACATTAGAATAACATGGAGCTTTGTAAAATATTGAGGCTAGGTCCCACTGCTCCTCCCTTCCCAAAGAAAAAATAAAGCAGAGTTTGTGGGAATGATGTTCAGTTTTTCCTCTGTTTTAAAACATCCACAGGTGGTTCTAGTGTACAACCCATATTGAATTACTCCCTTAAAATTTTAGAAAGCACATAGAGATATCCATTGAGTAATAGTAAGGTACAGTCCCCAACAATATGACCTCTAGTTCATCAACCTTGCCCTTCTTGTCCCTGAAACCTTTCTGGAGTTCCTTGAAGACAAATTAGACCCACATAGCTGCACAAGGACGTCTCACTGATATGAAATAGGAACCGACTGAATCAGAAACTCTGGAAGTGGGCTCCCATATCTGTTTTTAGCAAATCCTCCAGGTGATTTTGGGACTTGCTGAAGTTAAAAAACTTCTGCATCTAGACCAATGGTTATCATTTCTGGCTGCACATTAGAATAACATGGAGCTTTGTAAAGTATTGAGGCTAGGTCCCACTGCTCCTCCCTTCCCAAAGAAAAAATAAAGCAGAGTTTGTGGGAATGATGTTCAGTTTTTCCTCTGTTTTAAAACATCCACAGGTGGTTCTAGTGTACAACCCATATTGAATTACTCCCTTAAAATTTTAGAAAGCACATAGAGATATCCATTGAGTAATAGTAAGGTACAGTCCCCAACAATATGACCTCTAGTTCATCAACCTTGCCCTTCTTGTCCCTGAAACCTTTCTGGAGTTCCTTGAAGACAAATTAGACCCACATAGCTGCACAATGACGTCTCACTGATATGAAATAGGAGGAGGATACTGAGAATATTTGCATAAAATTGGCATAATAAGTGGAGTTTTGCTCTCATAGATGATAAGGCCTCATTTGTGGCATTGCTTAGGTGGACACTATCATATTACAGCTCTCTGATGTGGACACCACATTTGGTTCTTCTCTAATTCTGCCCCCACTTGCCCACCCCACCCCGTTTCCCTCAATTCCCTGATTCTGAGTGGATGGGGAAACACAGCCACATGGAGCAGAAATCATGAGAACAAAAGATGCTGAAACTTTCCTAAACTATCCCGAGGAGTGAAAATTTGGAGCTCTCAATATATCACCTCTCCACTATTAATGATTTATAGTTGGATCTCCAGAGAGACAAGATAAAAAAGAAAAAAAAATATGTATGACTGTGCCTTGTAAACTGCAAAGTATTCTAGAAATCTAAGACAATATTAAAATGTTTTTCTTCTAAAATTAATGAGGCAGGTGGGGATCCTTTAGCAGTATTAGTCTGGTTCTAAAAAGCTCAACATTCAGAAAACTAAGATCATGGCCTCCAGTCCCACCACTTTATGGCAAATAGATGGGGAAACAGTGGAAACAGTGTCAGACTTTATTTTTTGGGGCTCCAAAATCACTGAAGATGGTGACTGCAGCCATGAAATTAGAAGACGGTTACTCCTTGGAAGAAAAGTTATGACCAACCTAGATAGCATATTCAAAAGCAGAGACATTACTTTGCCGACTAAGGTCCGTCTAGTCAAGGCTATGGTTTTTCCAGTAGTCATGTGTGGATGTGAAAGTTGGTCTGTGAAGAAAGCTGAGCGCCGAAGAATCGAGGCTTTTGAACTGTGGTGTTGGAGAAGACTCTTGAGAGTCCCTTGGACTGCAAGGAGATCCAACCAGTCCATTCTGAAGGAGATCAGTCCTGGGATTTCTTTGGAAGGGATGATGCTAAAGCTGAAAGTCCAGTACTTTGGCCACCTGATGCGAAGAGTTGACTCATTGGAAAAGACTCTGATGCTGGGAGGGATTGGGGGCAGGAGGAGAAGGGGACGACCAAGGATGAGATGGCTGGATGGCATCACTGACTGGATGGACATGAGTCTGAGTGAACTCCGGGAGATGGTGATGGACAGGGAGGCCTGGCGTGCTGCGATTCATGGGGTCGCAAAGAGTCGGACACGACTGAGCGACTGAACTGAACTGAACTGAAAGGCATCTGAATGCTGCATGTTGACCACAGCATCTTTGCAGTGTTTCTGCTAGATTAGAGTTCTTGGCAGCTGTGAACTCAGTTGAAAGTTTCATTTTTAAGACCAACAAATGTTTAGTCTATTTATCCTTTCTCTGGGTTTTATAAAATGATTCAGATCTGAAGCCCTATAAAATTCTATCAGATTCTATCTTTTTAAGGGCACCATACAATGGTATTTTAGAAAGAAGGAGGACACATTTGGGCCATTTGGGGGCCAATATAGCTAAAATGCTTTTCATCTATCTCACTTGTTTTTTCCTTACACATCAGAGACATATTTTAATCAGTGTTTAGAAATTAGATAGCATTTAGAGAAGCTGAGATTTCAATCATAGCAGGGCTGGTGTTGGCAAAAATATTATTTTTAGATAAATTTATTTTACTTCACTTTAAACAGATGCCAAAAGGTACTTTTTCATTCTGATGCAAAGCTATTTGAGAGGCATTGAAAACTGCTGCCTGCCAAAGTTGCTTATGGATCCTTCATGCTATTCCCCTGCATGATTTACCATGATGAGCCCCCAAAATAACAATAGCCTGCAAATATAGGGCATAGGGTGGGAGCTAGGATTGGGATCAGCCTAGCATGGAAGCTATGCCTGAGTTAAATAGGAAAGTTGAACTCCTTCTTCAGGCATCATTCAAATTGGAAGAGATTTCAGATCGTTTAATCTTGTAAGCTTTAGATCACTCTGGGTGAGTTTAGACATTAGCCTGGCAATATAACCATTTTCTTTGCCTTACCACAAAATGCAAGGGAGGGAAAAGGTGATGGGATAGGATAGCTCATATCTAAGGCTGGTTCTTGGTATTGTGAAAAAGAATTTTATCCTTCCCATCCTTGTCCTTATTTCTTGCTGTTTGTCCCTTTCTATATCCTCTGTCTCAGGGCCAAGACAATGGTGAGGCAAGCACAGTCCCTATGGTAAAAATGTTAAGAAAGCACTCACTCAGGTTCAAGTGACAATTCTATAGCTATATGAACCTGAGAGTTTTGAACTCTAGACACCTTGCTTGTCTCACCCTAGCCCAGGTCCTGCTCCACTCTCTAAATACCTAGTGTTTACATACTAGCTTAGATGAGGAAGTGACCTATATCCATTGAAAGACAAATGGATAAGGAAAATGTGGTAGTATATACAATGGAATGTCTTTCATCTTTAAAAGAGAAGGAAACTCTGCCATTTGTGGCAACATGAATGAATCTGGGGGGCATTATGCAAAATGAAATAAGCCAGACACAGAAGGACAAGAAGTATGTGATGCCACTTTTATGAAGAATTTAAAATAGTCAAACTCAGATGCGGAGACTGGAATGGTGGTTTCCAGGGGCTGGAGAGAGGGGCAAATGGGGAGGTATAAGTCAGATAGAACCAGGCTTTAGTTATGCAAGGTGAATAAGTCCTAGAAATACACTGAGTAGCATACTGCCTGCACTTAACAACACTGTATTATATACTTAAACATTTGCTTAGAAGATAGGTCTTATAATGTGTTTCACAAAATACATACATAAATAAAAGGGGCAGGAGAAAAATTTTTAAGGTGATGGATATTTTTACAGCATTGATGGCTTCCTGGGTCTATACTTATCTCCAAACTCATCAAATTTATACATTAAATACATGTAGCTTTATCATCTCTCAGTCATACCTTAACAAAGTGTTTTTTTTTTTTTTTTTTAAGAAGAGAGCACAGGCTATACATTATGGAACAAGAGATTCCATTGACTAAAGGGAAGGATTCATGGAAGTAATAGAAGATAAAGTTGGAAAGAAATGTCGGGGTCAAATTATGAGGTAGTCTTTGAATGTCATCCTAAGAATTATGAACTTGAGTCCACAGAGAATGCTATAACTGGATTGAGTGTGTTTAATTTGAGGAACATGGAAAAAGTTCCATCTACCTGTAATATTCCTCCCTTTAGCCAAATATAGTTTAATTTGAGTTTCTAATACAGATTAATGCATTTAACAGCCCCTGAATATAAACACTAATTCACACTTCAGTGTAAACTAGTAAAATGACCATGTTCATTGTAATAATTCATGAAAATCAGGCAATCTGGGCTATATTTGTAAAAAGAGGCACAGACCCTCGAGGGCAGACTTTGAGACCATTCTCTAGTATGGTACTTGGGTAACAGACTAGGATCAAGAAATGATAACACAGGAGGCAGCCATGGAATAATATTTAGAATTCACAGACCAGCTTCACTTCCATTATTTAGTTTTATTCTCATAGAGCTCCAGAAGAGGGATAAGACAGTGGTTATTTTTATCAATAAAGAGACAACATCATAGAGCTTGGTGGCCTAGAGTCACAGGTCTCCAGAATCCAAGCATTCTTTTCACTACTCTCTAAAGTTCCCCTTTTTCACTTTCTTGCCAAAGCCCAACCCTTTATGGAGTTGAACCTTCAGTTTTTCTATTCAATGCTATCATGTATCTGAGAATGCAACCCTCGAAGCCATGAACAATGACAGGTCTGTACTTGATAATATCAAGGCTGCTCAGCTGGTCCTAGTCTTGACCTTCTGACTTTGAACTTCTCTTTATGTTCTATTTGTCAGTGGACTTTTAAAGTAAATGGAGTAGAGAGAAGGGATATGAGTAGTTACAGAGATTGAAAGAGTATTATTATTTTTATAAAAAGGCAGAATGTTTAATACTACTGAGACATGTTGCTGGAACTTTTAGGGAGAGAACTCTGAGCCAAACCATTGCTAGAGTCCTTATTGTGTGGTTATTAATGTGCATGACTGGTGTGCTTGTTACCCTCCAGCTCCCAGCAACTCGTTTCCTATCGCGTCTCCATTTGAGTCTTCTCCCCCAAAAGACCCCGGCTTCCTGAGGAGCCAGGCGCTGGGAACAGACGCAAGAGGACCTCACTGCAGCTCCAAGGGAGATGTCTGAAAGCTGGGGGTTGGTGTGGCCAGAAAAGAAGCCCTTTGTTAAACTCCTTCTTGCTTTCAGGGAGGCAGAGAAGAAGGGATATGCCAAAACAGAGAAGACCTATGACTCATGAAGTGAAAATGAAAGTGAAGTCGCTCGGTCATGTCCGACTCTTTGTGACCCACGGACTGTAGCCCACGAGGCTCCTCCATCCGTGGGATTCTCNTTATCCTCTGTCACCCCCTTCTCCTCCTACCCTCAATCTTTCCCAGAATCAGGGTCTTTTCCAATGAGTCAACTCTTCGCATCAGGTGGCCAAAGTACTGGACTTTCAGCTTTAGCATCATCCCTTCCAAAGAAATCCCAGGACTGATCTCCTTCAGAATGGACTGGTTGGATCTCCTTGCAGTCCAAGGGACTCTCAAGAGTCTTCTCCAACACCACAGTTCAAAAGCATCAATTCTTCAGCGCTCAGCCTTCTTCACAGTCCAACTTTCACACCCATACATGACCACAGGAAAAACCATAGCCTTGACTAGACGGACCTTAGTCAGCAAAGTAATGTCTCTGCTTTTGAATATACTATCTAGGTTGGTCATAACTTTTCTTCCAATTAAAAGACATCACTTGTTACATGTTTACTTATCACTTGTTTGTTTCCACTCCAACACTATTGCCTGGAAAACCCCATGGACCAGAGGAGCCTGGTGGGCTACAGTCTATGGGGTCGCAAAGAGTCAGACACGACTGAGCGACTTCACTTTCACTTGCCTGTTTACTTGGTCTCAGCTGCTGAGCTGTGAGCTGATCTGGATCTGGACCTTATTCAGTGTCTCTCCATGGTGCTTAGAACAATGCCTCAAACATAGTTGGCAGGCAGCACAATTTGAACTGAATACCCTTGTCCGGGTCCTTTGTCCTTACATGAAGTTAACCACTCTTTTCTCCTTGACATTTTTATGTCTCCTACATCCTACTCTCAAGAAAAGATCTTATGCTCCCACTCATCCTGACCTTTGAGTGACTGAGAAGCTGAGCCCAGGATCCTTCCTTGAAATGTTTGCTTTTTAAAAATCAATTGACCCTACCTTTGTAAGGTAGCTAGGAGTGGGAAACCAGTAGGCATTATTTGACGGTAGTGATGGTAAGGGTGTGTTGCTGAGAAAATGTTGTTCCTCTGATATATCACTGCAATGCAAAGTGTCCAAATAAAGGGGAAAGTGTGTCTCTGAGACCATCAGTCTCTTATCTGTGAGAGCACATCTATGTATATCTGTGGGATACATCTATCAGAATATGAGGTGTGTGTGTGTGTGAGTATGAATATGTCTCTGTGCATCCTTGAGCTCTCAGAGCAAGAATGAAAAAGAAAGAAGATGAATCACAGTCAATTTCTCCCCCAGAGACAAAGTCATCAAAGAAAGTGTCCCAGAGGGAAGAAGCCTATTATAGTTGGAGCCAGTTACCTTCTCTTTTATCTATCTTTAGTCTCTTCTGAAACATTTGAGAGGACCCTCGTGAGCCCTCCCTGTCTGGAATTTAAGAATGCCTAAATCAGATCACCATCAGGCTTCTGGATGGACCTAATAAGTTTCCTCAGTATAGATGGCAACATGGGCACAGAGCAGGCTGGAGGAAAGGACTGCACAAATAAGCAAGGGCTGAGAGTGAGCATGCCATTCATTTACTCTCCAAAACACCACAAAATTTTAATGCCCACAAACATGGGTACTCAGTCTCTTGTCCTTTTGGTGTACGTGCTTTCTTAGTCACAAGCACACTTGTTCATTATCGGTTCAACCACCCTTTGGGATGTGCTTAGCCCTGCCAGGCCCTGGAAGGGATATTGCATGGGAGATGGGGGATTTGCTGAACAGCCCCAGGACCACATCTGCACCTCCCTGCCTGATTCCTATCCCAACTTCGCCCAGGTTATGAGCTCCTAAGGGCAGGACTAAGTCTGTCTCTAAATTGTCTCTCGAGCAATACTTTGCCCATAGATCTTGCATACACATTTCTTGAGCAAAGAAATAAGTTAATTAAGGGATGAAGCAAGATATGACTTCTATCTTTAAGATGTTTGTGGTCTATTAAAGGACAAAATACTTCAAAGATCTCTTCCAATTTTGTGACTCTTTCTTATGAAATATCTACAGTACAATGCAGAATGAACACATTCCATGTAAGTATGTATGTTATTGGGCTTCCCAAGTGGCACTACTGGCAAAGAACCCGCCTGCCAATGTGGGAGACATAAGAGATGTGGGTTTGATCCTGGGATCTGGAAGATACCTTGGAGGAGGGCATGGCAACCCACTTCAGTATTCTTGCCTGGAAAATCCCATGGATAGAGGAGCCTGGTGGGCTACAATCTAGGATCATAAAGGAGTCAGACATGACTGAAGCAATTTAGCACACGCACACATATATGTTATCACAAGAGAGAAGAAACTCAGCTTTAGATTCAACCAATCATTGAGTATCTGCTATCTGTCCAGTTGCATTCCAGGTACTTCTGAATCTAGCTTCATTTCAATTTGACAATAACTGTCTTATTCAGAGTGCAACAATAGCTTGATGATAATAGTAGCTGTTGTTTATTGAGGGTTGCTCTGTGCCAGGCAACATGCTAAACCCTGTGTCTGAATGATCTCATTTAATCCCCTGCAAGCCTGTAACTAGAGAATTATCATTCTCTTTTAGCAATGAGGAAACTGAGGCAGAAGGAGAGTAAGCAGTGTGTCCAAAAGACGTGGTGCTAGTTCCTGGCTGCCTTGGGGCCTGAGCCCCATCTGTTTGACACCGATATCCGGACTTTAAATCACTTTGGCTGTGATGTATGTGGGCTCCAGGGACATGTTCTGTGTTTTATTCTTGGCCCATCACTTTCTGGCTATGTGATCTTAGGAACCTCTTGCTCTCTGAACTCCAATTCCCCAGTTTGCAAAAGATAGTGAACACTGCCTCAAAAGACTGTTGTAAAGATTAAATAGGAAGATGCATATACATACCTGTTGCATAGAAGGTATCAGTGCAAGTTAGTTCCCTTCTTTTAAAATATAAGGTGACTTGAAAAATGGACCAAACAAATAAGAGTTTGTCCTTCAAACCTGCCCTGTTGGATCACCCTTCCTTGCCCCAGGCCAGATTCTATAGCTTTTCCAGTCACTTTCAGATATTAGAAGTTTTATTTTCAGGTATTAAAAAGGCCAGGTGGATCTAAATCAATACTTTCATTTCACATCTAATTTGAGCTTTTCTCTTTCTTCCCTGCCTCTGCTCAGTGGAGGTGAGGGGGTGGTTGTTTCTTTAAGCTCCCTGTTGCCTCACCTCCCACCTACTGGCCACCTGCCTGGGGCTCCTCTAGGACTGGAGCTGGAGAAGGAGTTGAGGCAGGTGATGGGGTGAAGGCCGCAGACTGATTCTCCCTATTTCTTGGTAAGTCCCGCAGAGAGTATAAGTCTAAGCACCCTCTTTAGAATGTATGGGGACTTCATCATCATTTTTTGACAGCAGATCTGACTCCACCGATGCTACCATAATTTGGGAGCAGGGTCCTCCATGTGCTCTTTGGGAATCTAGAGCCTGGCTCTTCCCCTTGAGGGGTGTTTTTGTGGGCTCTTTAAAGGTTTCCCTCATGGTCCTCGTACACTGGGCTCTCTGGATGACCTCCAAAGACTTCCCTTAAGCTCTTTATCCAGTGTCACTCCCCACCCTCCACCAGCCTCTGTACTGGGGTCATGTCACTCCAGCAAGTGGTCCTCTAGGGCAGAATCCCCTCTGGACAGCCCAAGTCCAGCTCCTGCTGTGACATCCATTTATCCCAGAGAAGGCTCCACCAGACTCAGGACACTCAGACTTTCTTGCTGTTGGCTCCAGCCCACCTGTTGCCTTCTGACTTTGCTAGGTGAGCCTCTGATGCCAGTCTCCCATCTCTGTGCCCCTCAAGCTCCCCAGGTTCCCCAGAAGCTCTTGCCCTGCTTTGCTCCTGTCTCAAGGAGCAAAGATTTCCTTCTCCCCCTTATAGTACTTTCTAGAAGTGATTCTGTTTAAGGCTGTGGTGTGGTGTGGAGGCCATCAGCTTCCAATGAATCCCCTGCCTGACTGCCCTTGATTAACCTCCCACCTTCTCTTATATATGAGGTTGAGGTGGATGATGGGATGAAGGTCACAGTTTGAATTTCCCTATTTCTTGGTAGGCTCTGCAGTTTGTGTCTAAGCACCCTCTTTAGAATGTATGGGGACTTAATCATCATTTTTCTCAGCTTTGGGAGCTCAGTGCAAATGTCAAACCAATTAAAAAAAATTCAGTTCAATATACAGTTATAATTCTCTCTGTCCCATGTACAGTACACATAGTGTTCAAAGTCCAATTATATTCCAAGAGTAATAACAGAAAAGAGCAATTGACTCCCATCCATCCCAAAGCAACCACTTCCAACTTTTTGTGCTATTTATTTTGATAATTATGTCCTTATTTCTCAGCAACATACATGTGTGATTATTTCTCAGTTTCTAAATGTTAGATGTTATTGTTGTCTTCCTAAAGCAGGAGAAGAGAATTCAGATCATTTACTGAACTTCCTCCTTGCAGCCACCCCTACTACACATGTTTCCTTTCCCCCAGCTTCCTAACGTAGTTATATTACATTTTTGGATTAAATGGTATATTTGTTATTGTTGCCATGTAAATGTTAACAGTCAAGCCACATAATGCACCAACTACCTTTCTGTTCTTAAATAATTTTCCCCCTAGAATCAATCTTCGTTCATTTTGTTGTTTGCTTAGTATGTAATATATAAATAATTCATCTTCAGACTCTTTGGCAAAACTAGCAAACTACTCTTGATAAAGTTGAACATATGAAATAATCTGTCTGTTCCTTTTTTTTTTTTCTGGAAAAATACCTCAAAAGACTTCATCCATCCTATTCCCTCTGGGTTGGCTGCTCTCTAGGGCCCACGACACTGCTATTATCTCGAGAGTTCCTTTCACTAGGTCCAGCCTTTCAACTGTGTTCAAGGTTTTCTTCCCTGATTTGATATCTTTCTTGGGTTTCATTTTTGTTTTTCATTTTGATGGAGAGCATCTGTTGGGAGAAAGTTCATAATAAGTAAAGTTTTTCAGACCTTGTTAAGAATATCAGACAGAATAAGAGAGAATTTGGTTGGATGTTGAATTCTAGGTTAGAAGCAATTCTTTTCTATCAGAAATTTGAAAGTGTTGGTTTATTCTCTCTTAGCTGCCAATGTTTCAGTTTCTAAGGCTAATGCCATTTTGATACTGATTTTTAAGTCTATATTTTCATTTTCTTTACCTTTGTCTTTGTACCTTCATCTTCTCTTTATCTTTGTTAGTCTGAAATTATGTGTCTTGATACGGTTCTTTTACAATTCATTATACTAAGCATGCTACGTGTCCTCTCATTTTTCCTCTGGAATTTTTATTAGCTGGCTATTGGATCTTGAGAGTCCCTTGGACTGCAAGGAGATCCAACCAGTCCATCCTAGAGGAAATCAGTCCTGAATATTCACTGGGAGGACTGATGCTGAAGCTGAAACTCCAATACTTTGGCCAAATGATGTGAAGAAATGACTCATTTGGCCAAATAATGTGAAGAACTGACTCATTTGAAAAGACTGTAATGCTGGGAAAGATTGAAGGTGGGAGGAGAAGGGGACGACAGAGGATGAGATGGTTGGATGGCGTCACCGACTCAATGGACGTGAGTTTGAGTAAACTCCGGGAGTTGGTGATGGACTGAGAGTCCTGGCATGCTGCAGTCCATGGGGTCACAAAGAGTCAGACACGACTGAGTGACTGAACTGATTGGACCTGCAATAGCCTTCACATTTCCTCCCCAGTTTATTAAAACTTTTATTTCCTTTCTTATAGTTTTAATTTACAAAAATTCTCTTATGGTTTTTCAGTTTTTTAAATAGCACTCTGCTCTTGTTCCATGGACGCAATATCCTCTCTTTTAGGAAATTACAGTTAAATTTTTTGTCCTTGTTTTCTACATTGTGTATTTCCTTAGAGCTTTCTGTTTCCATTTGTTTCTTTGGATTCTGTCTTCTAATATTCAGACTCTCAGTTATTAATCTTCAAGTTTTCAGTAAGATGATTCAGTCCTGCCCTNGTTCCATGGACGCAATATCCTCTCTTTTAGGAAATTACAGTTAAATTTTTTGTCCTTGTTTTCTACATTGTGTATTTCCTTAGAGCTTTCTGTTTCCATTTGTTTCTTTGGATTCTGTCTTCTAATATTCAGACTCTCAGTTATTAATCTTCAAGTTTTCAGTAAGATGATTCAGTCCTGCCCTCAGCTAAGCCAGGTGTCCCCAAGATTCTTATTTAAACATATTTAAACTTCTTATTTAAACCTCTTCAATGAATAAACTTTACTCAGGTCTTATGGACAGGGTGGGAGGTATAGTCTCTTGGCATCTTGGACTGCAGCTAGACCAGGGGTTCTGGACTTCTTATGTAATAATATAAATATCCTCCTGTCTTTACGACCACCCCTCTAACTTGCTTTGAGAGGTACCTAGAAACTGACTATTCTTGAATCTCTTAGTGGTTTTGTGTTGATGTCTCAGCTTGGTTTCCTCATAAACATAGCCTTTATGTACTGCATTTTACCAGGCAATACAATCCCAGAGATGCAGGAGTAAGGAGAATGGGATGGAGGCTGGGAAGGAGGGGGAGTCGACGTAGACATGTGTTACTGTGCTGGCCACCACTTGGTTCAAGAGCGATTGATTCCTCAGTCTCACAAGACTGACTTTCAATTACAAACGTGTGCTCTTTGGGGCAATCTCTTTGAAAGCAGGAAGAGAAAAGAATGTATCCACTAGTCTTTGCTCCAACTGGTCAGCGTTTCATCCCATAGTGAGTTATCTTCCCCACAGTTAGGAGGTTGCGTCTGATGGGCACTAAGCCAGTCTCATAGTGCAAACAGGAAAGCTCCAAGGGGGCAGCTTGAGGAGAATAGGGCAGTCTTGAGAGCAGGTGCTGTTGGCTTGGATCCCATACGCAGCTTGTCCTGGTGCACTGGATGGTGAGGAGCAGTGGTGAAAGGCACAATCAAGATGCTGGAGAGGCATTTTATGCAGGTGGGGACCAGCTGGCCTCTCATTAACCTCCTCACTATAGGAGTTCAGGTTTCTCTGCTCTGCTAAATCAGCTCTCTCTCTTCCATCTGCTTTCCAGTTTCTAAAATTATGTCATTCTTTCTCGCTTGCTGTGCTTTCTACTGACATGTTTTTTGTCCATGGGGGTTTATTATTTAACAACAATTTTTAATCACTATAGAAAATTTGAGAAGAAACATACATACTCTGGTGTTTTTTCTGTCATGAATCAAGGTCCATAGCCACTTATGTGGAATGATAATTATGAGCATTTTGGTCTCTGCACACTCTCCATTCATTCTGATACTTTAGAAGTTCCATACATTTTTCTTTTTGTCCCTGGTATGCAAGTAGTCCTTCATGCCTATGTGTGGTAGGGTCCAACACTGAGCTTTCTTGGTCACCTGGTCTTTTAGAGAAGCTAAGATCCCTTTCAAATGTGTGGTAGGGGATTCAAAGGAAGCTTTCTGAGACAGTGGAACTCTAGCTATGACTCAAGGAGTCCATACGATTTCCACAGAGGAAGAAGGGCTGTGGAGGCCGGTAGGACTTTCCAGCACAAAGAGCAAGGAGTAAAGACAGAGAAGTAGGAAAGGACACTACATGTTCAAAGCCTGGCAAGTAGCTTTGATTGACTGGCGTTTGGGGAATTGCATTTGGAGAGGTTGCTGGTGGTGGGACTTGACTGCCAGGGAAAGGAGTTGAGACTGTCTTGTATACAATGTGAGTTTTAGAGCAGCAAGTGACCCAATCCTATCAGTGCTTTGAGAGGATTAACCCAGCAGTCATGGGTTGGGAGCTCGAGGAGCAAGGTGTGGAGGCTGTGAACAACTTGAGGAATGTGGTAAAGATTTTGAAGAGATATGGGTGGACAGAACTGGAAGAAACCAATAGAAGACTTAAAGTAGTACTGAGCAGTTCTAAGGCCTGAGGGTCAGCTTGCACATGCTCCCTTCATATGACCAACCTCCTCTCGTCTTTCAAGAGTCATTTCAAAGGTCATCTTCTCCAGGAGGCCTTCGCTGCCTCCTCTCCCTAGGCTGACTCAGGGACTACTCCTCTGCATTCCTGTGGCCACTGGGCTTGGATCCACTGTAACACTTCTTATTAATAGATTATACTGTAGGTGTTGAACTTGTCTGCAAGCCCCTGCTGCACACAGCCTCTGTTTTATTCAACTACATGCCCCCAAAGATTAGCACAGTCTTGCCCATAGTAAATGCTCAATAAATATTTGTTGAGTTGATGAGTGAACAAGTCTAAAAGTGCCCTGCTAAAATGTGCTCCCTAGCTTTCTCTGGCAATGGTCAGCAGCTTGGAATGGGAGTAGGGGAAGTGGTCAGTGGATCACGTTCTGGAGCTGGTGTGGTGGTTCTGAGGTCAACGCATTGTGGGTCTAATATGTCAGAAGGGCAGCATCAAAACAGCCTCAGTCTATTTCAAAAGGTATCCCTCACAAAGATGACTGCTATAATTCCCAATTGCATCTATTGATTACAAGGGAGTATTTCTGTTCCTTGTCTCATGAACCTCCTGACACCCTCTGAGGTATGGAGGACCTGCATCATCACACCCACTTGGCAGGTGAGTCAGCGAACTCAGGTCCCACGGGGGTGATAAATATCAGAGTGAAAACTCAGACTCACGTATGCAACCTCTCATTCAAGGCTCTTTCAGCGTTGTCACACACACTCCTGACACACGTGTGTGGACACACACACACACGGCAGATGCACAGGGGAGCTCATACAAGTCCATGCTCACACAAGTGCACACAGGTGCCTGGACCCGAGGACTGGGTCTGTAACACATTTTTCACTGTGGATCTTCCCATAAACCCTTGTCTCAGAGGCTGTCAGGCTGCATAAGCTGCTGGAGAAAAGGGGGGAGGGAATCAAAGAATCTCTTTGACAGCTCCCATTATGTGAAATATGAGGTGAAATGGAACGAAATAAAACTGGGAATGAGATGACAGGGTTTTTCTCTCTGATAGAAAACGTTTGGAAGCCATTGGCCTGATTGCCACCCATTCATCACCTGCGTCAGCTGGTGCAGACCCTCTCTGCTCGTCTGTTCCTCACCAGAGAGACCTTTTGGAAAGGGGTGCCCCTGCCAAGTCAGTCCAGAGAAGCACTGTGTCCTCGGTGAGCTTCCAGCCCCAACTACTTTTCCAGCTGCACTGGCTGAGCTCCCGTTCCAGCACATGCCCCGCAGTTCCTCTTTCTAGTCCCCATTTCCTGCACAGTCTCCATATTCCGGGAGCAGCTCTGTCCCAGCTCTGTCTGCACCCTGGCTCTGTGCTTTGTCGTCTCCTCTCTCCAATTCTACTCTGCCACCTGCTGCAGACAGGCTTTCCTGGCACAGTGACAGAAAGGGCACCCCAGCCTCGCTTCCCGTGCTCCCTCAGTCCTGGTGTCCAAACCCAACTAATCCCTGAGTCCCGGCTCCAAACCTGCGGGAAAGGGAATCTGAGCAATGCCCTGTGCCCAGTCGGCCTCCTGTCCCTCCAGCCACTCTCTTGACCCTTCGCAGGGCTATCCCCCTTCAGCCTTGTCTTTCTCCTCCTGTGCTGTCTCCCCTAGGTGACCTGGGAGGAGCATTGTCACTCCTATATCTTCATGATCACACAGCAATCTCAGACCTCTCATCTGAGCTCAACACCCACAAATTCACTGGCCAGCTTGATTTCCTACTTACATTTCTGTCTCAGAAACACTCATAATTTCATGTGCTAAACCAAGTTTGGGCTCTTGCCACCCACCCTACCCCATCCCATCCAATTAGGTGCTTTTTCCAATCTTCCAAAGGTCATTATCCATCCAGGCTGCATGCTCTTTTTATCCTTGTCACCTTCCCTTCCTTCATTCCCTGTATCTAACCCACCATCAAGTTTACAGATTTTACTTCCCAAATATCTCTTGATTCAGTCCTTCTCTCTCCATCTTTCTTGACACCCTCTTTGTTCAAGCTACCATTATCTCTTGACTTGATTACTACTATAGCTTCTTAACTAGTGTCCCCGGAGCCATTCTCACTTTTTATCTCATATACTCATAGTCTGGGCATTCTCTATATTGGGCCAGAAAGAACTTAAAAAAAAAAAAAATATGATCAGGTTCTTCCTTAAAACCCCTTAATAAATTTCTCATGAGGGCTTCCCTGGTGATCTAGTGGTTAGGAATCTACCTGCCAATGCAGGGACATGGCTTTGATCCCGGGTTCGCCCACATGCCGCAGGACAGCTAGGCCGGTGCGCCACAACTACTGAGCCTGTGCTCTAGAGCCTGCAAGTTCCAACTCCTGGAGTGCTAGCACCCAACCTGTGCTTTGCAGCAAGAGGTCACCGCAAGGAGAGGCCCTCACACTGCAGTGAAAGAGTAGCCCCTGCTTGCTGCAACTAGAGAAAGCCCATACACAGCCATGAAGACTCGGCGCTGCCAAACACACACTTTAAAAAATTCCTCATGCGTTTAGAACAGCTGTAACTATCCTAAATAAAACTTTAACTTATCAACTATCCCCAAATCAGAAATCCTCAATCCTTGACTTTCTGCCATTTCTGGCCTGCCTGTCCCTGCAACTTCACCTTTTGGGGGCTCCTTTTGCTCTTTTCTCTTTCCGCTCCTGCCACACTAGCTTTCTTACAGTCCAAGCCACTGAGAGCAAATTTAGTGGGAAACGTTTCTGGGCAGCCACCCATGCCTTGTGCTGGTTTCTTCTCTTGCTTTGCCTTTCTTTGTCTTTGTTTTCCATTTCTTAAAAGTGGCATGCTTCCTCCAATGCTGGGTCTCTACTCAACCCATTACATTTATTTTTTAATTAATTAAATTTGTTGATTGTAGCATTTTATTTTATTGAAGTATAGTTGATTTAGTTGTGTTAGTTTCAGCATACAGGAAAGTGAGATATATATATATTCACATATATATTCAATTCTTTTCCATTATAGTTTTTAAAAAATATTGAATATAGTCCTCTATGCTATGCAGTAAGTCCTTGTTTACCTATTATATATAGGAGGGTGTATCTTTTGATCCCAAACTCCTAATTTATTCCTCCCTCCCACTCCATTATGTTTAAATCCTACTCAGTCCTCTGCTTTCAGCTAAAACAGCTGTTCTTTAAAGGAAGACTTTCTCAGCCCCTCCAGTTTTGTCCAGTGCTCTCAGCAGCCCACCCTGTGGCTGTCCTTCAGAATGCTCAATTATCACAGTGGAATTTTATAATTTCAGCACCATTTAATATCTCTCTCTACTGGAATGTAGCTCGGATGAAAAGAGGTCATGTTTATCTCTCGCCATGTTGAGCTCTTTGTCTTGCATTACTAGGAATTCAATAAAAAAAAAATGTTGCGTGCTTAAATGGCCCAGCTTGGGTTGGGTCTGCACCTGGTCTCTTCAACTGGAGCCATAGAGACTGGAATCTAAGGGAACCCAAATCTATCAGTTTTGCTTGGGCAATAGATACTGACAGGGGCTGGGAAGTTACCTTATAAATCGCTGGACATGCATGTTGGGGGTTTTAAAGTTATTAGAGTCTGTGTATCTCTCTAGATGCATCAAATGCACAATTTGAAAATCAAGAGACTATGATGGAAGTTAGACTGTAAGAAAAGGACCCATCATTCTTTAAGTTCATTTGTACAATAAAGGTTCATTCACTCATTCAACAAATATTTATTGAGCATCTACTGTAGTCTGGCATATAGTGTTAATCTGCAGGAAGCAGGATGCACCTAAATTTTACTTGGTATAATCTTGTTTCCACAATACTGGATCTGTCAAGATTTCCTGATGTGTCAGCCTAATAGTTAAGAATATATTCTTCCTATAAACTCATTTCCTTCTTGACTCTGAGAAATATCCATCTTTCTCTCCATCACCTCAAACCCTATAAATGGCACCCTGATGCACCTTCAGGCCCCACATTCTGAGCAGCAGAGACAAAGGGTGGGACTGCCCTTGGATGTCAGCCTGAAAGCCCATTCGCAGCAAGCCCTCACTCAGGGATTCTCTAGTAGTCTGGGAGAGGGCACTTTCCACCTGGGCCACCAAATTTACGTGCTTGTGGAAGGAAGGAAGTGAGAGAGAGAGAGAGAGTAAGGAAAGGAGGGGAGGTGGGGGGGGGGATGTGAATGTAGGGAGGAAGGAGAAGGAAGACAAGAAGGCAGGCAGGCAGGCTTCTTTATTTTGGATGGAGGCTGAGCTGTCCCCATACCTCTGCTCACTCTTGTAATTGTGATTCCTGTAATGAACCTTCCTTTGCCGCCAAGTTGCTCAGAGCATGCGGCTTTTCTTTTCTATAGTGGTGTCTCATTTGTCTTTCCCGTCTGAGGTGAACATCTGTTGAACCAAATTGATAACAACAGGGGAACTGTTATTGACACGGAGCAGGATGCATCATCCATCCAGATGCTTAGGAGCTCAGTCCTGGGGATGTTTCCTGGAGGACGGGGAGGAAAGAGCCAAGTGGGCAGGCTGGGTGATGGGCTGGGAGGGTTCTTAGTTGCTCGGCCCATTAGCTCTTGCTGCTCCCCTTTTTGCTTGTCACTTCCCATTTGTTTTCCCTTTGTCTTTAGTCAATTCATATTACTGTGCCTTCCTATCCAGGCGTGATGTTACCTGGTGCCATTCCAATTCTGAACCTGCCTGCATATTAATCTTGACAATGCACCTGTGGTTTCACTTACTCTTCCTTCAGCTGCTGATCCAAACGATCCCATCTGTGTGATGTATTGGTTTGTTTATGTCATAAGAGTTGGGAGAAAGGCACACTGAGGCACACTGCCATTGACCCCTGGTCAAGGTAAACAGTTTGTTAGGTAAATTGATTTGAGGGAAGCTACCTGATTTGTGCTATGGGCCATCAGAGCTTTAACTTTTGGGGCTACCTGGACCCTTTGTTCCTCTAAAGTGTGTGTGTGTGTGTCATTTGGGAATGTTTTACAAGTGCTTATGTTTTACCAGAGGGCTTCCCAGGTGGCGCTGTTGGTAAAGAACCCACCTGCCATTGCAGGAGACATAAGAAATGTGCGTTGGATCCCTGGGTGAGGAGGATCCCCTGGAGGAGGGCATGGCAACCCACTGCAGTATTCTTACCTGGGAAAGCTCATGGACAGAGGAGCCTGGTGGGCTACAGTCTATAGGGTCACAGAGGCAGACACAACATGAGCAACTGAGTATGCATGCACCCTGCACCAGGAGGCTGTTTAGAGTGGACAGGGCCCTGGCACTTGCCTTTTGCAACTTTTCCCTTAGAAAGTGTTTCTCAGTGTGTACCCAGAACACCTGAATTGGAATCTCCTGAAAGGTTTGGGGAATGGGTGGCAGGCTTGCTAAAATGCAGATTCACAGGTTTCCACTCCCACAGACTCACGCAATGTGAGAGTCTAGGGTGGGGCTCAAGTCCCTGATTTTAACACGCTTCTCAGGTAATTCTAATGCAACCCATGTTTGACAACCACTTGGACTGAGAAAGTGCTGCAGCATGGTGCAGAGCAGGCAGGGGTTGCCAGCCTTGGCACTCTTGACACTCTTCTGTGGGAGGATAACTCTGTTGCAGGGGGCATCCTGTGCATTGTGGAATATTGAGCAGCATCCTTGGCCTCTACCCACTAGATGCCAGTTGTATCCTCTCCCATGGTTACGACCACCAAAATTGTTCCTTGACATTACCAAGTGTCCCCCACAGGGTGAATCCCCCTCAGCTGAGAATCCCCGGTGTAGAGGAGCAAGCAGAGGACCTGCAGTTGGATTGAAAGAGTTTGAATCTGGGCTCTTCCACTGACTGAGAAGCTTTGGGCCTCTTGCTTTGCTTCTCTGAGCCTGGGATTCCTCATCTGGAAGAAGAGGAGAATGATAACACAGGCCTCACGGCACTGCTGGACTCACTAGCACGCACGCTTAGTCGCTCAGTCGTGTCCAACTCTGCAACCCTCTGGACTATAGCCCGCCAGGCTCCTCTGTCCATGGAATTCTTCAGGCAAGAATGCTGGAGGGGGTTGCTGTTTCCTTCTCCAGGGGATCTTCCTGACCCAGGGATCAAACCCAGGTCTCCTATGTTGCAGCCATATTCTTTACCACCTAAACCACCAGGGAAGCCTGCTACCGTGAGTACTCAGCAAAGAAAACTTCCTGTCTTTCCTTCTGGAGAGGATAGTAGCTCTGGATGGCTGGATGTTTGGGGCTGGGTTGAGGGACAGTAAACGTCTCCTTTTCAGGGACAAAGAAGCATCGACTTGTGGAATAGAAGTGTTACTAAGCAGATTGAAGGCAGCTGTAATCTTAGGGGAAACAATAGGCGTCAGACTGGGAGACCAAAGCTGAAGAAGCCTTTCAGTTCTCCCAGGCATCCAGGGTTGACCTCCTGCCCCCGTGGTTCTGGGGGTCGTGGCCATGAACCATCTCCCTGTCCGTGTGTGCTCTGCATCCCTGCGGTGTCTTGTGACTGACCCTGTGGTCTGCTGCGTGCTTGCTCCCAAGTTGCTGATGGGTCTGCAGGCTTCTGGTCTCTGTCTGTTCTCCTTCCCCCGCTCCTCCCCCGCCCAGCTGGAGCTGTGCAGCTGCAGACCCCAGGGTTCCGAAAGCCCCTGCCCCGCCAGTCTTAGCCTGTGGGGCACAGGAAGATTGCATTGTGAGGAGCATATTTTTAGCTGCCCTGGCCTCAATGCCTATTTTTAGCACCCAGCAGAGGGCTGGGCAGCTTGGCTCTGCTCAGTGGGAGGGTGGCAATTGGCTCTTGACTGGCACTCTGCTCTGCCAGCCCAGCCAAGTTGGCTCCACTTCAGGTGGGATAATTACAGTAGTAAATTCTGGATTTCTCAGCTCGAGCTTCACCAACGTGTTGGTGATCACCGTTCAGGAGAGTTCATTTTTTCCCACGCATGGGATGTGAAACCCTCTGATACCATAATGCGCCACATCTAAGGAACGGAAAAGGAGCCTAGGCTTGCAAGAGATATTGAACAGCCAAGAAGGGAGACAGAGAGAGAAACAGAGACCTAGACAGAGAGAACCAGGGATGCCAGAGAAAAGAGCGAGAGAGACTGAGCAGAGACCAACTGAGAAAGACTGAAGTAGGGGAAGGTTCAGTGATGGATCTGCGGGGACAGAGACACAGGCTGAGAAAGACGCGCGTAAAACAAAAGGAGAGAAGAGAGCAAATATAGCTCCAGCGGCCAGGCTTACTGAATGTTTCCAGTGTGCTGGGGACGGCTCTGAAATCCTTGCTGCGTATATCTTGAAATGTTTACACCCTAATACCTGGGTTGTTGTTACTGTTTTTGCAGACGGCTGAGGGAATCTTGCCCAGGATATCCTCCTCCAGTGGTGGAGGCCGGGCTGGAGCCCATGGCTGCTCTCTGCTCACTGCATGGAGCAGGACAATACAGACTCAGGATAGAGGACGGAGGGTGAGATACACAGCCCACTGCTGCAGTCTGCTGAGCCCTTGGAGGTTAATACCTTGTCTGTTTCCCTGGGAAGACAGCTCTCTGAAATGGGTGCCATTGATCCCAGTGTCAGGGCTGAATTACAAACACTTCCCCAAAAGTGTGTGTCAGGCTGATTGGGTCGCTGGGCTGCTGCTGAGCCTGCCTGACAGGCTTCGCATCAGCCACCAGAGGATCACAGCTCAGCCGTGTCGCTGTTTGGAAATACCATCTCCCACCATGTCATTAAGCTAATTGAATGGGTCAACTTTTCTGAGGACAGAGGTGGGAGCAAAGGGGAGGGAGTGATAATAAAGCTTTGTATTTGCTCATTGCCATTCACTTCCTGATCTACAGCTGCCCACTGCTCTTCTCTGGAACCACCAGAGCTGCCCAGCCCCCACCAAGGGGCAAGAAGAGGAGTTATTTTTGCTAATGATCTTTACTACAGAAAATCTCAGCCCCTGATGGGAGACCCCCAGTTCATCTTTCTACACTTGTCGAGGCTTCAACCAACAGAGGCAACAAGAAAGCTGTTTCCAACAACAAGGGCCTGCCTGAGTAGACAGCAGTCATAAGTCATTCTTTCTGTTCCTGGCTCCCGCCCCTCCCATCCCTGCACAGTCGTCCATCTCCGTAAATCTCCTGAGCAGGTGGAGATTTATACAGAAGCTGTGCTTACTCCTGTCTGTGTGGCCCCTGATTGCCTCTGACACCTTCAGGAAGAGATCCATGTGGTTATATGATGCTCTGGTGTATTTTGTCATATTATATTTCTAAATCAGAATATATGAAGGGTCAGGTTGGCGTTTACAGTGGAGGAGGCAGAGAAGAGATGCCGGACCCTTTACTGATCTGGAGGTGTGTTGGGAGAGGGAGAATGTGGAGGAAATTTCTGAGGCATGATGTGCTGGCAAAACAGCTGTGTCATACGTTGCTCTTGTGAGGCCCTTGGTAGACCTGGTGTCTAGACTTGCAGTCTGGAACTCCTGCCCGTAGGGACATGATGGGGATAGGTGGGGAGGCAGGTTATGTGAATACACTGGCACAGGGAACTGGCTGTTGAAAAATCACACCAGTTCTACATTAGGTGGTGGGCTTCCCGGGTGGCTCAGTGGTGAAGAATACACCTGCCAGTGCAGGAGACGCGGGTTTGATACACCCACGGGTCAGGAAGATTCCCTGAAGGAGGGCATGCCAACCCACTCCAGGTTCCTTGCTGGAGAATCCCATGGACAGAGGAGCCTTGCTCTCCTGTGTCCTCCATGACAGAGGACGGTGGGCTACGGTCCATGGGTTTGCAACGAGTTGCACACAACTTACTGACTAAGCAGCAGCGACATATTAGTTGGTACAGAGGACAGGCAGCTGAGACCATAACCTGCATGTGGGCTTGGCCACAATGGTGGGTAATGCGGTCCTGGAACAGTGGGGAGCAAATACAGGGGACGCCCAGCAGCTGCAGAGCAAACCGAGACTGGGGCTTTTACACAGCCTTCTCCGCCTCCTTCAGAGCGGGCCAGCGTTGATGGGACATTGGCACAGATGCAGGGCAGGCAGGGCTGGCGGCGGCCTGGGCAGGTGCCCGGATCTGGGCCTCATGGGAAACGTCAGCATCAGGCTTGTACCCAGCACCCAACTAGGACTTCTGCACAGAGCTCCCAGCCCTGGGGACCTCCTGACTAGCAACTGAGTAGGAAAATCACTGGAAAAGTTTGATGCAGTCCCTGTGTCTGATCGTAGTCAGAGCCATCATTTAGCTAGTGACAGCTGCATCAAATAAAAGATCACACCAGCAATTTTTAAAAATAAAAAAATGACTGGATGTGGTTTGATGAGTGGCCTGATGTACAACTTGCATCACTTGGCAGATGGTTTTAGTTAGAGAGCAACAGGGAATAGATCTAAAATGTTTTTTTATTTATATATTGACACATGTTTTGATTTATATTACTATACTGATAATTATTGATAAATAGTTTGAATATTACCCTTGCCCAGATATACACACTCCAAGTCCAGGAAAGTCAAAACAGCCGATGCAAACCCAGTGCCTCTGTGGCTGCCATAACAACCAGCATGCAGGACGCAGGACCTCAGAAAGGGTAGCAGGCCGTCACAGTCAGAGAAGGCTTCCTGGGAAAGAGGAGTTTTGAGTCAGACTTGGAAGATCAGCAAGAGCGTTCGGGGCAGAACGTTGTGTATATGGGGACAAGGGAGCAGGCACTTAGCACAGGGCAACTCCCAGTCTTAGCGGGCAGAGCTTGGAACGTGGGGACCTTGGAGCCTGCGGGTAACTGCAAGTGACCTCCAGTGGCCCTTGGAAATAAAAGAAAAACCTCATTTGAATCCTTGAAAGGTGGGGAACAATTAGAGTGGTTACTGCCACCGTAAAGAAGGAAATGGGATGAAGGAGACAGTGAGAGAGCCTTAATTAATAGTTTCTTGTGGCTTATTCCTGCTTTAATCATGAGGCTGATATTTCCGCAGTCTATTACAAACTTCATTAAGTTTATTTGCCTGCCAGGAGCCTGCCCTTTCTCCTGTCCCATCCTGTTTAAGCTAAATGACTTCAGTGGCTCAGCTGATCCCTTCTAGGCATTGCTGCAGACTGGGTGCTGGTGGAGGACACCTGAAGGGAAGCCAGGGTGTAAGCTCAACCAGGGGAAACCAGCCAGCAAGTCAAATGGTTCTCCCCAGTCTGGCTTTTACCACCAAGATGGTGCTAGGCATTCAAAGCCAGGCTACTGATTAGAATTGCATTCAAAGTGCTTATGCACACCTGTGGGCTTCCCAGGTGGCGCTAGTAGTAAAGAACCTGCCTGCCAATGCAGGAGACTTAAGAGACGTGGGTTTGCCCCCTGGGTTGGAAAGATCCCCTGGAGGAGGGCATGGCAACCCACTCCAGTATTCTTGCCTGGAGAATCCCACGAACAGAGGAGCCTGGCAAGCTACAGTCCATAGGGTCACAAAGAGTCATACAAGACTGAAGCAACTTGATACACATGCATGCACACACACCTGTGAGGTTCTTCCTAGAGCTGAAAGTGAACCAGAAAATGTGGCCCCAGGCTGGCTAGATGGTGGTTGTTTTTCAGCTGCTAAGTCGTGTCTGACTCTTTACGACCCCATGGACTGTATCATGCCAGGACCCTCTGTTCTCCACTATCTCCTGGAATTTGCTGCAATTCATGTTCATTGAGTCGGTGATGCTATCTAACCATCTCATCCTCCACTGCTCCCTTCTCCTTTTGCCTTCGATCTTTCCCAGCATCAACTCATCTTTTCCGGTGAGTCAACTTTTCACATCAGGTGGCCAAAGTACTGGAATTTCTGCTTCAGCAACAGTCCTTCCAATGAATATTCAGGCTAGATGGTAGAGCTAGCAATTTATCATGACAATCATGGAATCTCAGCCCTGGAAAGGATCAGAAAGGTCACCTCCTCTAGCCATCCATCCGAGAAGCTGGAGTCGCTTCTGCTCAAGCGATTGCCAAGACTACGCTTGAACTCCTGCAGTGACAGGGAGCTCATCGTTCTAGAGACAGCTCATTCCATCCTCAGACAACTTTTACTGGGGTCCAAAATTTGTTCTCTAAATTCAGTCTTATGGCCCTAGAGTCTCAATTGGCTCGATAAGTTAAAAAAGATAAAAACTAATTTATCTTCCACAACCCTCATCATATTTGAAGAGGGTCTGTTGTTTGAGAGTTTTCTCTTCAATCTGGCTAAGCATCCTTCAGTATCTTTAACAATTCATCGCATGATGTAAGCCATATATCCTAAAATATATCACTCCAAGAGTTGACAAAATGCTCCAGGTGTGGCTGAACCAGCAGCCGGGCTATCCCCTCCCCTGTTTCAGACATTATGCTTCTAACAGTCACACTGGCTTTTGTGTCAGCCACACTGTTCTGTAAGTGAGCCTTCTGAGACTTACACGTGGGCCAATAATAATACACTATAAGGTGTTCTTTTTTTATCAGAACCAAAAAATAGCTTAATGACTTTGGTAAGGAAAGAGTTGTATGTTACTAATGCTGATGGCAGATGAACAAACCGCAGAAAGTTCTGCCAATTTAACTAGGGGATTGTGGCATAGTAAACTGATGATTATTTTTTATGGTTTTAAATTATATTAATTAATCCATTAATTGATCACATTTAAGAGAATGATTTTAGGAATGTGCTGGATCTGTTCAAACCAGAATTAACAGGTAACTAGTTTGCCATCAGGACAATCACCCAAATAATAAGCTGTTAAATGAACGTTAACATACAATAATTGTGTAAAGAATAACTAAGCAATTAATTAACATTTAATGAAATTCATAGCAAATTAGATAGCAAGACTTATTAAATGCCAATTAGCCATATTAGCTACTGACACCTAAGTGATTCAACATACTAATGCTAATTAATTTCTTATTTCTTACACGCTTAATGACTGAACAAAAATGTATTTACATATTTAGAGATTCTTAACATCACCAGACGGCCAGCAATAAGAGTGGTTGTCTGCATGGTGGTTTGGAAAAAGAGATCAGGAAAGTCCATTAGTATTTAATTTAGCACCTCTTCTCAGCATCAATTTTTACTGTATTGTTCTTGGGAAATTTTTTTAGAGAGAAAGAGTGTGTGGAGTTTATGTGGAGGTGATCTCAGGGTGCACTGTGTGGGAATGGGAATGAGTCAGAGGAAGGACAGAGCCTATTAAAAAAATGCCTTCATGGGCTGAGAGAGACCAAAGCTCATTCTCCATGGGACCCTCAGGGAGACCATGTGAAATATATTAGAGGCAGTGTTACCTCCCTGAGGAGTGGGAAAGTTCTCCTTATGCAGACTGCCATCCTGTCTGTCTGTTTCTGTCTGATGGTTTTGTCCATCTGACCCACTACTCTTGTGCCATGGAAATTTAATGTGACTATCCTTTGAGGGCATCTGTTTATTCAGTCACTAAAATGTTTAAGGCACAGCTGCTGGGAGGCCAAGAATGTCTCGGCTGCAGGAACACTCTGAAGCAGGGGTCCCTCAGGACGCCAGGACTATTCATCCTGTTCTCATTCATCCCAGACTGACTTTTTCCATATGAGAAACAGGACCTTGAGCTCCAAGTTTTGCATCTTTGAGCTCCAGGCTGCCAGGACAAAATGGTTCAGGAGTGCTCTCTGTTCTAATTCTGAAAACCCAGAGAATGGACCCAGGACCAACGTGGGTCAAGGGCCCGCCCCCAGACGCATCCAGGGCATCAGTGCTATCATGGCCACACTCTCAGGAGAAGAGCAGCTAGGGGCTGGTTCAGTTCAGTTCAGTTCAGTTCAGTCTTTCAGTCGTGTCCGACTCTTGGCGACCCCGTGAATCACAGCACACCAGGCTTCCCTGTCCATCACCAACTCCCGGAGTTCACTCAGACTCATGTCCATCGAGTCAGTGATGCCATCCAGCCATCTCATCCTCTGTCATCCCCTTCTCCTCCCTTCCCCAATCCCCCCCAGCATCAGAGTCTTTTCCAATGAGTCAACTCTTCGCATCAGGTGGCCAAAGTACTGGAGTTTCAGCTTCAGCATCATTCCCTCCAAAGAAATTCCAGGGTTGATCTTCAGAATGGACTGGTTGGATCTCCTTGCAGTCCAAGGGACTCTCAAGAGTCTTCTCCAACACTACAGTTCAAAAGCATCAATTCTTCGGAGCTCAGCCTTCTTCACAGTTCAACTCTCACATCCGTACATGACGTTAGTTAATATATTTTTGTAACCCTTGGCATTGAAAAAAAAAAAAGCCTTCCATAATAAGAAAATTTTTTAGTGAGTTAATCAGTTTTGACTCTAAAAATGTTATATTCCATTGGTTTCTTCGTTTTGAACTCTGCATGAGTTGTATGTGCTAGTTTCTTTGCATCCTCAGTTGCTAAGTCATGTTCGACTCTTTGCAACTCTGTGGAGTGCAGCCTGCAGGCTTCTCTGTCCATGGAATTCATTCATTCATTTGACAATACTATGTAATAAGCACTGTGCTGAAAATTAAAGATACAAAAGACCATTGCCCTGTCCCAACCTTCAGGTGGCTATAGAATATCTCCAGCAGTGAGAAAAGTGTTTGGTAGAGACAGAAACACGGCCAGTATATAGACACAGAAGGACACAGAAACCAGTTAAGTGTGGAGGTCACCCAGGGATGGTAACATGTGTGAGTTCAGATCCAAACAATGAGTAAGCACCCAGCAGGCAAAGGGGTATGGTAAATGTATTTTAGGTGATGGAAACAACTTCTACCACAGCCTGGAAGGAAAAGTGAGCAAGTGATCTGTTTGGAGCATTGTGGGAGTGGGGGGAGGGGGGAGGCTCAAATATTAAGAGAAGAGAACATGCTTACTTAGTTATGTATGACTCTTTGCAACCCCTTGGATTGTAGCCCCGTCAGCCTCCTCTGTTCATGGAATTTTTCAGGCAGGAATACTGGAGAGAATACCGGAGTGGGTTGCCATTTCCAGCTCTAGGAGATCTTCCCAACCCAGGGATTGAACCCTCATCTCTTGCATCTCCTGAATTTGGAGGCAGATCCTTTACCACTGAACCACTGGAAAGCAAAGAGAACATGGAGGTAAGATTACAAAGGGCCTAAAGGTCGTCGTTACCATCTTTCTAAAGGGATGATCTGAGAGAACAGCACTGAAACATGTATATCATCATATGTGAAACAGGTCGCCAGTCCAGGTTCGATGCATGAGACAGGGTGCTCGGGGCCATGCACTGGGATGACCCTGAGGGAAGGGATGGGGAGGGAGGTGGAAGGGGGCTCAGGATGGGAGCACACGTACACCTATGGCTGACTCATGTCAATGTGTGGCAAAAACCACTACAATATTTTAAGTAGCCTCCAATTAAAATAAATTAATTAAAAAAGAGAAATATAAAAAAGTGGTGGGAGGGGGCAGCCTAAAGGGTCTTGGTGAGGAACTGGACCCATGCTTGTGCCGCTTCATCATAGGGCCTTGAGTCAGTTCTGGATTCTGGCCTGAAGGATATAGTTGGTTGAAAGGATTGTAGAAGTCAACACAAGAAGTAGAGGAATTCTCCCTGAATTTGTAAGCTCCCTTCTTCATACAGACAAATGGTCTTTAAGATGCCACCCAGTGCATATGCCTTGAAGGACCACACATAACGCATATGGGAAATAGGAGAAGGCAAGAGCATGCTGTGTAAGAGCAACAACAAACTTTAGTACAAGTCTTGGTAAAAAGCCTGCTATTGACCAAAGGTGACATTGGGCAGATTTCTCAAGCTCTTCCTCATCTGTGAAAATAGAAGAGTGGGCAAGGCTATTATGTGAATTAGATTAGATGCATAGAAGTGCCTGACCCCTGGCAATAAACTCAGTAGGTTTTAGTTTGCTTCTCCACAACCCTTCCAACATTCAGAAATCACAAGGCATACACACCAATAATTGTCTACATAAATAACAGGAAAGCTATACAACTGTATCTTCAGATATTCAGAAACAATTGTTTGCCTATTAAGCCTGCTCTTCTCCAGGTGATATGTTGCCTTGGGTCAGTCGTTCTTCACAGGACATGCTTCCTAGGCCCCTTGCCATGCTGAACATCTTCTGAATAATTTCTTTTTTTTTTTTTATTTTATTTTATTTTATTTTTATTTTTATTTTTTTTAAATTTTTTTTTTGTATTTTTTAATTTTTTTACACGTACTCCCACACATGAACCCCCCTCCCACCTCCCACCCCACATCTTCCCTCCAGAATTTCTAATTGGTAGTTGTTTCCCCCGCAGGTGTCTTGGCTGAAACTAGACCAGAGTCTGGTTGTAGCTTGAGGAGAAGAGAGCTCAGCTGGGCCATCACAGCCTTTGTTCTGGGGTCCATATGGAAAGGGCCTCTACTACCTTCTCAGCAGGCATTAAAATACATCTAAATAGAGGTACAGGGGAATTCCCTCACAGTCCAGTGGTTAGGACGGCCTGCTTTCACTGCTGAGGTTCCATCCCTAATCAGGGAACTAAGATCCCACAAGCCACGTGGTGCAGCCAAAACAAACCAGAGTGGAGGTACACATGACGTTTCTGACCAACTCTAACTTTCTCATCCACCTTACCTCCCTACCCACCAGCCCCAGGTCTTGCTTATTTATCCGACAAAGCTGCCAGGCTTTGAGGAGAGGCCCAGTCTTGTTCAGTCTGGCTACAGGCTCAATGCCGGTGCACAGTCCTGGGCTTTTGTGTAACATGGAGCCAGTGTGGTGTTGTGGAAAGTGAGTTAACTGTTGAACCAGCTTATCTGTGTTCAGTGTCAGCTTTGACATGTGCTCAATTGCTCAGTTGTGTCTACTTCTTTGCGACCACATGGACTGTAGCCTGCCAGACTCCTCTGCCCCTCGGATTTCCCAGGCAAGAGTGCTGGAGTAGGTTGCCATTTCCTACTCCACAGCTTTGAGATATAGGCCACAAAACCATAGGCAATTTCGTTAACATCTTTGAACCTTAACTTTGACATCTATAAAATAACCATGGTGGGATTGTTGTAAGAATTAAACAGGTTGCGGATAGAGAAGTTCTGACGCATAGAGGCATTCGAGATTTTGCGATTCTCTATATTTTGCCTTAGGCTCTGGGATGCAAAGATGAGGCTCAGTTTCTCACCTAAAAGGAAAGTAGACCTAATCTTAATAAAACATTCTAGATATAGTGATAAAGCTCAGCTCAGGAAGCTGTGGGCTTGACCTGTATCAGATTCTTAGAAAGCAAAGAATTACTGATTGAACAAATAAGTATCTCTGCCATCAGTCTAGGTATCCCAAACCTTGGACTTATACAATTAGTTTTGAAATCTAAAAGTAGGGCTTAAGATTTATCCAGTTAAATTGATCCAACTGGTTTTAACCATGTTCCAGCCTGTCAGAATATTTTTAGAGTCATTATTTTATCATGGAGTATATTGTCTATTGTATTCAGCTTTCTGTACCCTAGAGGTCTGGCATCTCATCCAATTTATCACAAGCATGTTGAGCAGGATGGCACAGGAGAGAGACATGTAGTAACACGCTAGAGTCTTCCCTTCAGGATGTTTCTTTGTGCCTAGGATATCTGGGCATTGATAAAGCTACTTGAAAAGCTCTCTGCAGATCCTGCTAGAAGTCCTTTCAGGGACCCCAGCAGCCATAACTTCTAAACAATGATAACTCTCAGTCAGCATCCTGGTTAAATCATAAGCTAAGGCTGGACATGCCTCCATGCTTCCTCCGGTTGCTGTCAACTTGCAGAGAACTATATACTCTACATCCTTTTCCTGATTCACTTGCCACACTGCTGTTGGAGGGATCACTTACTTAAGGCCCTTCTGGAGTGGATTGCCTAAAACATGAACTCCAAGCTTCTTAAACAGCACAAAAGGCCCTCCATGGGTTAGCTCTTGCTTATTTCTCTGCGTTATTTCCTGACATCCATTCTTCATAATTTAAGCTCCTGAAATCCTTAATTAGTCACACTTATCCACATAGATCTCAGTATTCTACTGCCATACTTTTGCTCATGCATCTTCCTGCAGGGGTTGTTGTTTCCTTGGCCTGCTTCCTTCACCTTATCTATTACACTCAGTCCTCCAAATCAGGGGACAATTCCTTTGCCTACTGCCTGCATCTGGGACTGGGTTAGACAGTTCTTTTAGGATTTCCTATACTCTTGAGCATAACCTATTATTGATGCACTTAGTACACTGATGATAACCATTTCTCTTACTAGACTCAAAGCACCGTGAGTCTACATTGAAGGACCATATTTCAGTTATCTGAGAGCCCCTATCTACTATCTTAAGGCCCAGCAGATGGTCAATGTGCAAAACATAATTGTTGAAGTGTGTGTATGTTCTCAGTGTGTATGGTTTTTTTTTTTTTTTTTAACTGAGTTCTAATGATTTCCTTGAGAGTTAGAATAGAGAGAATTTTTAGGTGAAAACGGAGGCCTAACGAGGTGGAGTGACTTGTCCAAGCTCTCCCAGTGAGGATTAGAATCTAACTCGACCTCCCAACAGGTAATGTCCACTAATAACAGTACTGCCTTCATGCCTCTGTAATATCCAGAACTTATCCAGACCTGCATCTATTTATAGTCCTGGCTTACCTGGGCATGCCCAGGCACTATTTTGGAGAGTAAAAATGAATTGACACTGAGATATAAATGACAAGCCACTAGTTTACCTCTGGCAAGGTTGTCTTCACCTTAATGGAGTGTTCCTGGAGACACTTGCCTTATCCTATTGCGGTGTGTCTTTTGTCTATTTATGGCTGTGCTGGGTCTTCGTTGCTTCTTGGGCTTTTCTCTAGTTGTGCCTAGTGGGGGCTACCATCTAGCTGAGCCTCAAGGGCTTCTCATCGCCATGACTTCACCTGGTCTAAAGCATTGGCTCTCGGGTGCGCAGGCTCCAGTAGCTGTCACATGGACTCAGCAGTTGTGGTTCCAGAGCTCTAGAGCGCAGGCTCGACAGGTGTGGCACAGGCGCATAGTTGCTCTGAGGCATTTGGGATCTTCCTGGACCAGGGATCGAATCCATGTCTTCTGCAGTGGCCGACAGATTCTTTACCACAGATGCACCAGGGAAGCCCTCCTAGACTATGCCTTATTAGTAATATTTTGGACAACTGGCAACTGGCTCAGGAAGTACCACCAAGAAATGGATCTTTTGGTGACTGAAATCACACAGTGTAGGTAACAGTCTTCTTCAGCTCCCTGTAGAGACATTCTAGGCAGTCTTGTGGAACTGGCAGCATGGAAAGTTTGGAGATCATGTTGGACTGACAAGGGGGAAGAGAAGGATGAGCTGGGGAGGAGAAAGCCCTAGTGTATGGCTTTTGAGAGTCAAAGTTAAATGTTCCACCTATACCTCCAAAGATTTACAGAAAAAATGGGCTACAGATGAAACGTCACACCTGTTTAATCCAGATTGCACCGTAGATCTCTTAAGGATACCAAGCACAAATGAACTGCCCTCTCTGGAGTGATGGTGCCAGCAACCTCTCATGCAGACAGAATACTTATGAGATGGCCCCTTGCATCTTCAAGGCAGGTTTTGAACTCAGGTTTTTTCCCATGGCAGAGCTTTTGATTGCAGCCTGGGGCTGCTTCCAGCTTTACTGAAGGTGGACTTAGTCCTGCTTGTCCCCTAGTTCTGATGTCAACCAGAAACAGAGGCTTCCCTGGAGGCAATTGGCCATCACCTTCATGTAGGAAGCAGAGTTCAGAGCCCATGGATTGCCAGCCAAGAGAGATCAAATGCTAAGCCCAATATGGAGGGTGCCAGGCAGAAATGAAGTCTGCAGAGAGAGTGAGGTGAAAAGAGCCCAGGGCAGAGCCTGTGTCGATCATTCAAAACCAAGGGAATTATATGGGACATTACCCTCATATCTTCAGGCTGGCAAAGGCACCTCAGGGACTGGCTATAAGATGAAGACAGATTGTTGGTGAATAGCTTCCCTCTCTACATCTCTGCCCGCCCCCCCCCCCACACCCACAAACCTCAATCGTTGCCCAGTTCCCTGGTCTCCTGAGATGTGAGTCACCTTCATGTCATAATTCAAGTGCTAATCTCCACATCTTGAATGCTGAATTTCTCCCAGTAGGAAATGTTTCTGGGGCTTACAAGTCCTGCTGGCAACGCACAAGGAGGCAGCTGGAGTGGGTGGGCTCACCCCTATTCAGCCTTCAATCCTGTTCCCCACTCTCTCGCCTGCCTGTCAGAGACTGTACCCTCTGTACCTTTGTTCCCCCCTATTTCAGCTCAGCCTCTCATGACTACCTTCCTTTTGTCCACCCCCACTCCTTCCACCCCAAACCCTGGAAATGGATGGAGGCTTCCTGGTCAGGACCTGGGAGAGCTCCAAACCCATCCAGCATCCTTGGAAATGCAACCACTTCTGGGGGTGGTATTCCTGCTTGATGGGGCTCCTGGGCAGTGCTTTAGGTGCCCCCTCTGCCAGTGTGTCCCCTGCTTACCAAAGGTATAGGACTGGGGTTTCCCTTGCCCTCCATTTCCAAGTCCTGTCTTTGGACATAGTCCATAGGGCCCAGGAAGAAGTGTTATTTTATGATTAAGGAATCTTCCACCTTATTTGGTTTATTCATTCCCTGTCCCCTACTGTTTACTCTTTATTGCTTCATTCTGCCTCAGTTTCCCTGATAAGTATGGGAAACAGCCTCTCACAGGTCTAGATTCTTCACATTATAGGCTGGGTATAAAATGCACTTATGATTTTGGAGGGGTGGAAAGAGGTGGAAAGTGCAGTTACTGGTTTGAAATGATTAAAGACTTCCCAGAGATGGGACAAATGGGTGACTGGCCCTGCTTTCATTTTAAAGGCCTCTCTACCCTGCTTATGGGCAGAACAGGGTTTATACAATCTAAAGGCAACATGTGTAGCACCTCCTGGCTGGGAACACATGTGTGGAGAAGGAAAGATGCTAAGGAGAGGGGAGGGAAAGTGATGGAGTGAAAAACAGGTTTCTAGGATCAGAACTGGTCTGTCTGCCAATGACTTCTGGTCACAGAAGAATGAAAAGGGGATGTTGGAGGGCAGGGAGCAGTGAGGATCTGAGCTCCTGGCATCCCACTCATGGTTTTGTCCAGTGTTTATTGGCTGAGTACTCTACAAATGCTGTACACATGTCCTCTCCGTGACTCTCACAAAGATTGTTGAGAAAAACACCGTCATGCCCACCTGCTTGTGGCTCAGTAGGGAGGAATGAGAGGTAATTTTAATAAACACCAGAATAATGATAGTAAACCCCTCATCTTTATACAGACTTTGTAGTGTACAGAGCATTTTCATCTTTTTTTTTTTTTAATCCTCATGACAGCATTGTAAAATACTGAGGGAAAATGTGTTCATGCCCATTTTATAGATCTAATTATGGATTTCTTGAATCACTATGTATTGGATGCAGAAGAGTGTTTCCTCTTCCAAGAGTCTGTGATTTAGGTGCTGTTTTCCACAGAGTAGGTAGAGTAAATCCTACAACAAAGATTAACTGAACACAATATCCAACACTTCAGACAGCTGCTGGGGCCTCACATCCCAATATAGGCTGGAAAATTGAAGTTAAATAAAATGAAGGCATGGAAATGGGCTCCTCGCATTCCTCTCAGCAGTCTCGACTGCAGCCTTATGCAGTACTTCCACAAACACTTAATAGAACACGCGGACTCAGACAGGTAAAAGGGATCACCAAAAGGTGCACAGCTACTCACGGCTGGGGGGGACAGGAATGCAGGTCTTTTGTGTCTTGGTGCAATTGTTTTTCCATTCCGACACCCTGTTTCTTGAATGCTCAGGGGTCCTTACACTGGCTAAGGCCCAAATGTCCTTAGAAGACTGACTTCTGTCCTGTCAGGGCCGGTTTCAGTTATTGTGCTTGTCCCTTTATTCCTTTCCCCCTTGCCCACTGCTGCTGCCTCCATAGATGTCCAGGGTCCTCACAATCCCCCAGTTTGCCTTGAGCCCTTCATAAGCTGCCACAGCAGACATCCTTCTCAGTCGGGCCATGGGGCCCTGGGCTCGGCTCTCTGAAAACACACAGATGTCAGTGCTGTGATCCAGGGCCTGACTCACTGGCAACCACAGTTAATACTGAAGTCTGAGTTTGGGTCTTAAAGAGGCATGTACTTCTGCCAACCCCGCCTGCCTTCCACCACTGTAACTAAGCCTGGGGGCTGGGGCTTTCAGGGCCTTACAGATGTACACATTTCTGTCCAGAGATTTCTAAACGTTTGTATTGCTTTGTGTTTGTTTCTGTTTATCATTACTGGGTTTTAAGACTCCAGAAGTCTTGGGGGCTCAACCCTTGATTGTAAGTGGGAGCAAAGGAAAAATGAGACAGCCTGCTTAGGGAAGACGGGGGGCAATTAAAGATTAAGATGAGTAAATGGAAAAGACAGACATCTTGTTCTCTTGCCAGGACTAAATTAAACATCTGCCTTTCCTGATGACTCTTGTACATCCTAGAGAAGAATGAGAGGGGTGGTGAGAGGATGTTTTGTGACTGGTAGGACACTTCCGATGGTTTTCATCTAATTTTCAGGCTTTTTAGGAAGGCAGTCATGGTATCTACTGGCAAATAGTCATATTCTTGCTTATCAATATTCACTGATTTTACCTCCCTTGGTAAATTATTGAACCTTTCTGTGACTTGTTTCCTTATCTGTAGAATGGGTGTAACAATGGTACCACCCCCAATGGTACCTATAACCGAAGGGTTATTGTATGAATTAAGCAAAACCTGAAAAGCCCATGAAGCAGCTCCTGGAATATAGTAAGCATATTGTAAAAAAATCTAGTCATTTTTTATTATTGTTTGCATATCATATTTTATTTAATTAGCTGGGGGCTTTCAAAACAGTGATATACAGCAATGGTGATAACAGGAATCCTTATGTTGTTTCTGAAACTTAATGAGACTGTATCGAAGACGTTATAATCAAGTATGACATGGACTATTAGTGAGAGGCCAAAAGGAAAAAGAAGCTTTCTGAATCTTCTTAGGGTGCCTCTTCCATCCTCTGGAACACATGTGACTAACCACAGCCCTCTGTGCACCAGCCGCCTCTTGCTCACACTGTCTAATCAGCATGATGTCATCAACATAAGGGATCACTGTGATGTTCTGTGGCATGAACAGAATGTTTCAGATCTCCTTGGACTATATTATGACAGAAGGTGGCAGAGTAAAATAGGCCAGGGCAAAACTGAAAATTAATATGGTCCATTCCACGGAAGTGTGAACTGTCTCTGATTCTCTTTCTTCGTTGAGGCAGAAAAGAATACATTTGCCATATACATTCATTTATATTATTTTTTAGATTCCACATGTAAGTGACATCACATAGTATTTGTCAGACTCTCAGATACAGAGAGCAAACTATTGGTTACCAGTGGGTAGAGGGAAGTGGGGGTCAGACAGGGGTAGGGGATTAAGAGATACAAACTACTATGTATAAAGTAGATAAGCAACAAGGATATAATACACAGCACAAGGAATTATAGCCACAAGCTTATAATAACTTTAAATGGAATATAATCTATAAAAATATTGTATCCTGGAACTAAGATAATATTGTAAATCAACTATGCTTTTAAAAATGCATGTGCCAAGTCAGCGAGAGCCTCCTCCATGCCTGAGACCTTAGTACTCTTAGTACTTTAGCTAAGACGTTTGGCACAGCAGCTGGGGTTCAGCCTGTGGGAGTCCACCGTCATTCTCTAGGATGCATCCAGTTTCTTCTGGGGTCAGACTGGAGAGTTAAATAGAGATATGAAAGGGACTACCACCCCTGCATCCATTAATCTTTGCCATCCCTCCAGGGATGCTGTCTTATTTACTATGTTGGCTGTAGGGAACAGTTTCAGAGACTTCCACTTGGTCTTCCTCTGACATTAATTCTTACCTCACGGCTTAAGGACCCACCGTGGAATTTACTACAAGTGCAGTTACATCCATTCCAATGATTCATTCAGTGATCAGGGAAATGACCACCAAGCAGGCCCCGACAGACCCAGTGGACCACTAGAAGCAGCTGATCAGATTGCGCTTATTGCCTGGCCCCTCTGCGCTCCCACTCTCACAGGGGGCACGATGAAGGTATGGATCCTCTCGGCTTAGGATGGGCTTGCATCCCCATAAGCCAGTGTGCTGATGTGTGTGTTTGCTCAGCTGTGTCTGACTCTTTGTGACCCCATGGACTGCAGCTCTCCAGGCTCCTCTGTCCACGGGATTTCCCAGGAAAGAATACTGAAGTGGGTTGCCATTTCCTCCTCCAGAGGATCGTCCTGACCCAGGGATGGAACATGCATCTCCTGCATTGATAGGTAGATTCTTTACCACTGAGCCACCTGGGAAGCCCAGATCTTGATAAACAAATAGTAAGTCAAAAATGCATTTAATACACTTAACCTACTGAGTATCATAGCTTAGCCTAGTCCACCTTATAAGTGCTCAGGGTACTTACATTAGCCTACAATTGGGCTGAGTCATGTAACACAAACAGTGCTTTATAATACAGTGTTAAATATCTCATATATAGTCATATCTTATTTTATTGTGCTTCACTTTATTGCACTCGGCAGATACTGTGTTTTTATAAGTTGAAGGTATGTGGTGATCCTGAATCGGGCAAGTATTGATGTCGTTTTTCTTTTTTTAAAATTTTTTATTTTGTCCTGGGGGATAGACGATTAACAAGCAATGTTGTGATAGTTTCAGGTGAACAGTGAAAGGACTCATCCATACATATACACGTATCAATTCTTTCTCAGTCGGTGCCACTTTTGAGACAGCATTTGCTCATGTTGTATATCCATGTCACATTTTGGTAATTCATGCAATATTTCAAAGCTTTTTATTATTGTATTTGTTATGATGGTCTATGAACAGAGATCCTTGATATCACTTTAAAAAAAATTTATAACTTGCTGAAGGCTCATGATGGTTAGCATTATTTTGCAATAAAATATTTTAAAAATTAGGTAGGCACATTATTTTTTAAGACATAATACTATACACTTAAAAGACCACAGTATAGTATAAAGATAACTTAATATGTACTGGAAAACTGAAAAAAAAGGTTTGTGACACACTTTATTGTAATAATTGCTTTATTGCAATATCTACAACCAAACCCACAATATCACTGAGGTATGTCTGTAATCTACCAAATACTATAAAGTAAAACAATGATCAGTTGAACCATCAGGGACCATCTGTATAGGTCTGGGTGTCACTGTTAACTTGGACCTAGTGTCCAGTGGTCCTCAAAATGTCTGGGTATTTACGTTTTTCCAGGGTGTAGATGGTCATGTAAATGTCTATGGGTTCCTTTAGGGGAAAGACTCAGGCCCTCTTTGTGGCATATACTTACCATGTTGTTTCAGCCTCCTTCATCCTGGGGTCCCACCCACATCATCAGAGAATTTCCAGATCTGAAAATGAGTTCTGCAGGGAATCGTACCATTTGTCGGGAACAGCTGACCTCCTCCTCCTGATAGTACATTCTTACCTTCTTTCGCCTGCATATTTTAAGCAGAGCCCTTTTGTCTGCCCATCCCTGTTGCCCTATAGGTACACCGTGCTCTCCTGCCCTCTCCATAACTCTCTAGAGGGTAGGATACCTTGGCTGCCACCCTGACTTTGTGGGTCATTATGGTAACTGCAACTTTTTGGCTTCTGGTGGTTAAACATTGTCACCTAATTCTATTGCTTGGTGTGAGGGTACCTGGAGGGCATCACTCTTACCGCTAATCTTTACCACTAATTAGCTCAGCTAATAGCACTGAGCTCTGTGATGACTTCTCCTACCATTAGCACTGGCCTGCAGAGGAGAGTGACAACCGAACTTCAAAGCAATGCAGACACCCTGTCACCAGATGCTCCTGATGGCCTGAGCCCTCCCAAGTCACATCATCCTAAAGTGGGTCTTCTGGCCTCACATCCCTAAGTCTTTTATCCCTGCCTCTGTCTGTCATAGCAATGTATGCATTTCAGCTTTGGTCAGTGTGGGCCTCCACTTTTTCTAAGCTTCTAAGACCCATCCTAGTAGATAGTTTGTCCTGTCCCCTGGAGTCCTTACCAGGGTGTTAAATTCCATTTCCTGAGAGAGTGCCCCAAACTCAGTATATCTTTGTGTATCTGGTCTTATGTCCTGTCGAGCATGCATCCTAAAATTTCAACCCTGTAGGTACTTGCTGAGCTCCTGCTAGAACATGTTACTTAATTCTCACAGCTCCTTCAGAGAGTAATCTCTTTCCTCCCTTCTTGGGCCCAACATCTCCCTAGATGGTCTCTCTGAGATTTGCCCCTAGTTATCAGAATGGCAGCCAGGAGGAAATGGGGACAGCTCTGGGAGGGGGGCCCTGTTGCCTTGTATGAGAGAGGCCTCAGCAGTGTCTTCCCATGTGGAGGAGGTCCCACCTCTTAAGAGGGAAGGCGGGCCCCTCTGCAGACTCTGAGGGTTCAAGAGAGGCCACAGAGACACAGGCCTCTGAAGGATCCACCGAAAGCCTCACCCCATTTTTCAGGCTCCCAGGTTTTCCTGGGAAAGGCCCTAATCTTAGCATAACAGAACTGCCTTGACTAAGCCATTAAATTGTCTTTGAAACCTCATGACCTTAACCATGAATTCCTGAGATGGATCCATTCTCTCACTGCAAGAGATAAGAGCCTCTATCAAAGAAACCCCTGGTTCTAACCGAGTTTTTAGCTGTAAACCCTCAGGTATGGAGTGTATCTCTGCAGGACAACAATGCAACTTGGTAATAGCCAGACAACCCCACTGATCTTGTATGCCTTCCTCCTCTGCACCCTTTAAATGCCAGGATGTCCCCTCCCTTGAGATGCTTTCCCAAGTCAGCTGTGAACTTTTTAACAATGGAGCTCTTACCTTGTGTCAGGAACTATCCATGGTCCCACATACCACCCAACAGGATCCTCCCTTCCCTCTGAGGAGTGAGAGAGCCGGTATCAAAACTCCATCTCAGCTGCTGTTTTCTTGGACCACTTCTGGAGTCAACTGTGTCATTTGGATTCCAACATGGGTTAGGAGTGCCACAGATGAATTGAAGGTGTGCTCCTGAAGGACACAGTGAAGGGAGATCTGGAGTAGACAGGAGAAGCCTTTACATCATGGTGCAGACATGACTGTGTGAAGGAAGAGGCAGGATGGGAGACTGGATGGGAAGAGTCTGAAGCTGTGGAGCAGCTCCAGAAAAGTCTCCACCGATGCCATGGGAGATTTGGTGCAGATTGCTCCAAGAGGAGTCCTGGACTGGGCAGAAATGGCCCAGCCTTAGGATTCCCTCTGTTCTCAGTGATGGGCTGGTCACTGCCCAGGGAGAGCACGACCTTGGCTCAAACAAAGCAGGGCCCTGAAGCTGCTGTGGCTGGAGGCTGTCGCCATCTCTCAGAGATGCACCTCAACTGCCACCGATAAGACATAACAGAACCTCCAAGTCAGATATTTGCGAATATGTAAGTGCATATATGCATGGAGATCTAGAAATATACATACCAAGTACTTGGCAGAGGTTACCTTTCAGGAAGGGAGTAAAAGTAGGAGAATTGAAAGAAGAACTTACACATTTTATTCCCTATATTTTTGTATTGCTTTAATTTTTATAATGATTCGTTCTCATGACAATAATTTGTGTGGCTAAAAACAAATAAAAACATAAACTTCTAATCTAAGGCCTCTTAAATCCTTCTCTTAAATTCAACTTTGACTAATATTAACATCCTACCTTTGCTTTTTTAAATTTGCACTTATCTTTACTAACCCTTTTGTGTTTTATCTTTCTGAGCTAATGTGTTTTAAGCATTTCTCTTGAGTTTAAAAATTTTAAACTTGTGTTTTTCTGTCTTTTGAAAGGGATTTTAAAATCCATTTTTGTTTTAATAACATCTATTTGAGTTTACTGCTATCATTTTGTTTTAGGCAGTAGCAGTTGCATTCCTACTTGTATAAAAAAGAAACCTCCTAACATGGCAGAAAAAGTATGTATTGTGGGATGACTGGGAAGATAGAGAACCAGGCTTAGTGAGTAAGTAGGAACTGTGTAAGGCGAGACAGGGAGGAGATCGTGAGATCAAACCAAGAGGCGTGCCAGGGCGCTGTAGCTGGATCTCTGTTACTGCCACCTCTGAATGGCACTGAATTTTGTTGCCTCCACTGCTGGACTCTTGATTTCATAGCTGCCACCCCCAGACAATCTCGACACTACCTGCACTTTGTGCCTCAACTTTCAGCATGCAAAGTTGGAGCATTGACTGCCTAAGCCCAAGAGTCAAGCCTGGCCAGATGCCAGGAAAAGGATGCTCTGACTTCTTCAGCTTTCCATCACAGGAGCCAGAGCCCAGCCAGATGCTGAGCAGCCAAGAGAAGCAAAAATCCACCACGTCTGCTTCGGGTGTGTATGACTTCCTTTCCCATCTTTTGGTATATATACTTTTTTTTTTTTTTCCATTCGCTTAAAAAAAATCATCTCCAGTGTTTAAAAGCATAGATATCTCACTGAACAGTCTTAAGTTTTCAAAAGTACTGTTTATTTTTATGCTTTTGGTTCTTTTACTTTTGTGTTTCATTGAGTGTTTTACATCAACAGTGAAACATTATCTTTAGGTGTTCTCTCCTTAAGACTAAAACTCTAACATTCTCTTACTCGTTTTCATCCCCAATCCGTTCAGCACACCTGTCTGTGGTGGTCTTTAGTCCCCTCTCATTTTCAGCTCTTTGTCCTTTGCCTCTAAATTCTATGAGTACTTCTCAAATCTGTCCTTCACGGTCTATAATTAAAACAACAACCATATTTTTGCTTTTGCAGTTTGATTCTCAGTGACACAGCTTCTCTGGCTCCTATTTCTGGTTATGACTCTACAAGCGGACACGCTAGGTCTCACTTCTTTACAGTTTAGGTGAGACATCCCCCATTCCCTGCCCATCCAGGTGGCTTACAATGTCTCCTTCCATAAATGCCTCCATTCTAGTAGTTATTTGCTTCATGTTTGGTTTGTTTCCCGAGACTGACAAATCTCAAGTGTAGGGTCTTTGTCCATTTTATTAACTGCTATACCCCCAGGGCTTCCCAGGTGGCGCTAGTGGTAAAGAACCCGCCTGCCAATGCAGGCGCCATAGAGACGTGGGTTCCATTCCTGGGCTGGGAAGATCCCCTGGAGGAGGGCATGGCAACCTACTTCAGTATTGCCTGGAGAATCCCATGAACAGAAGAGCCTGGTGGGCTAGAGTCCATGCGGTCGCAAAGAGTCAGACATGACTGAGCACACAGACTTCACTGAGCACACAGTACTTAGCACAGAGCTTGGCAATAGTATATACGTAACAAATATTTATTGAATGAATGACTGGATGGAAAATTGCAATTACCAGTATGTACAGCTGCCAAGGCTTTTCTTGTTGTTGCTTCCAGCTACAACTCTCTCTCACTCTTTTTTTTAACGTCTGCTAATAGTATCAGTTAGGAAGCAGAGAATGAAAAATACATGCTGTTCTCTAGACTCTTTAGGTCTTCTCCATTTTGTGAGTACATCAGGGTAGATTATATTCTATAACAAACCACTCTAAAATCTCAATTTATTAATATATTGAAGGTCATTTTTCAGTCACATCCCAGTTCAGTTTGCACTGGTGTAGAAAGTGTGGGAGAGTTTAGATCTCCTACTCATAGAAGAACCTGTACCTGTTCTGTCTTGTGTCTCCACCCAGGTCTGCCTGTTTGGGACCCTCTTCACCCAGCAGAGAGAGGATGGAGAACGAGAATGTGGAGGACTGTGCCTGAGGTGCTTATGGGCCAGTCCTGAGGTGGCCCGCATCGCTCTGCTCATCTTGCACTGATCAGGCGTAGGGCTGCATCCAACTGCAAGGAAGGCTGTAAAATTTAATCCATGTGTGGGCTCTGGAAAAAGAGGTGAGTGCCCACAGCCTCTGCCACAATGAGGCAAAACCTCCCTCCGTGTGACATGAGGTTTAACCTGGGATGAGTTTTACATTTTGATTCTGTTTGCCTCATAGAAAGCAGAGATTCCCTCCATATTCTGTCTTTAAGCCATCCATCAATATTTGTTTTCAACACTGTGAATTTTTACCCTTATCTATGTTTCCATGGGTGCTTTAGTGAGGAAGTTCATGAAGGCTTCGCTGGCAGAATGTTAGGTGCAATTTTAAACTGGAAGGTCTCTTTGAATCCTCTCTGGTAGCTGTTTTATTTTGTTTTGGACCTAAATGAAAAATTGTACATTTGTTTCCACCAAGGTTCATTTTGTTAAAGTCAGACCATCATTTCAACCTCTCAAGACTTCTTTATACGATCCCCAGTGGTGGTGTTGGAATTTCTTCAGGAGGCTGCAACCCATATAACCCATACCATTCTTTTTAGGGCAGAGGGAGGTGAGTGAGGAGGTAATGAGGACGGGTCTCTCCTCGTGACTTGGTGGCTGGCTGACCAAAGTACGTGTGGCTCCTTCATTCTAAAATGCAGGCCCGCTGCCCTCTCCCACACAATTCCTCTTTTTGCTTGGTGACATTGTTAAAGGGCTGCAGAGAGGGAAGGAGCCTCAGTAGGGAAAAGAGGCATGAAAAGACCAGTCACTGCGCCTTGAGGGCCAGCTATGCCCCTTCTTCCTTCTCTCTACCCCTGACTGCACTAAGGTCAAATTTCCAGGATTATTTATTTACTTATGGTTAGGCGGGGAAGACTGTGGTCCTTGCCTCAAAGGCTCTGGTTGGACAATGAGAGCACTTTAAATTGATGAATGACTGCGTGTTTGGCTGCGCTGGGTCTTCATTGTTGTGCACAGGCTTCCTCTAGTACGGGCTTCTCATTGCAGTGGCTTCTCTCGCTGTGGAGCCCAGCCTCTAGACTCGCAGGCCTCAGTACTTGCAGCTCTTGGGCTCTAGAGCACAGGCCCAGTGGCCGTGGCACATGGGTCCAGTTGCCCACAGGCATGCAGGATCTTCCCAGAGCAGGGATTGAACCCATGTTCCCTGTGCTGGAAGGCGAACTCGCAACCACTGGGCCACCAGGGAAGTCCTAACAAACACATTTAAATTGGAAAATCAAGGCTAGGTGTTACGGTTAATCTTATGTGTCAGCTTGGCTAGGCCATGGGACCCAGCTATTTGGTCAAACATTGGTTTAGATGTTCCAGGAAAGGTGCTTTTTAGAGGAGATTAGCATTTCAGCGTTAGACTTTGAGTAAAGCAGATGGCCCTTCTTTGTGGATGTTGTTCAGTAGCTCCAATACTTTGGTCACCTGAGGCAAAGAGCTGACTCACTGGAAGAGACCAGATGCTGGGAAAGGTTGAGGGCAGGAGGGGAAGGGGGTGACAGAGAATGAGAGGGTTGGATGGCATCACTGAATCAGTGGACATGAGTTTGCGCAAACTCTGGGAGATGGTGAAGGACAGGGAGGCCTGGGAAGCTGCAGTCCATGGGGTCATAAAGAGTCAAACACGACTTAGTAACTGAAGAGCAACAACAAACCAGATTATCTTCCATAATATGGATAAGTCTCATCCAATTAGTTGAAGGTCTTAAGAGGAAAAGACTGACCTTCCCCAAGGAAGAGGGATTTCTGTCAGCAGATGGCCTTTGGACTCTAGTTATAACATCAAATTCTCTCCTGGGTCTCCACCTTCCTGGTCTACCCTGCAGATTTTGAGTTTGCCAGCCTTCATGATTACATACATAATTCCTCAAAATCTCTTCCATTCTCTCTTTCAACTCCCACTCACCTCCATTCCCTATTGGTTCTGGTTCTTGGAGAATCCTAACTAATATAGCAGGCAATCTCCTTCACCTTTCCTCTAGAGATGGAGACAAAGCACCATATCAAGAATCCCCCTGTCCCTTTCCTCCACCTATTTTTTCTTAAATACTCTTCCTCCTCCTCCTCCTCATCTTTGTCATCACCATGATCATTTATGAAATACTTTTGATGTGTCAGATGTTTATTCCTAGCAATCATCTTATGAGATAGAAATTATTATCCTTACTTTATAGAGGAGAAAAATATGGTACAGGGAAGAAAAATGATTTACCCAAGGTCATGTAACTAATAAGTGAAAAAATACTTTTCAAACCTGAAATGTCTAACTCCAAAGTCCTCACTGAATAATCACAGGTCTATGAAATCTTAGAAACCCTATTGTACAGGTAATACATGAATTAAAATTTAACATGCAATGACCTTCAAAAGCTGAGTGTCCACTAGGACCAGGATTTACAGAGTATCCCAAAATAGAGAAGTTAATGCAGCCAAGAGTAAAGTACAGTCTGTGGAGTTTGGTCAGATCTAGGGTCAAGCTCTGGCTCCATTACACTTACTATCTGTATGAACTTGGGCAAGTTTCTTAGTCCCCATGTTCTCAGATTCCTCTTTGGTAAAATGGAAAGAATGCTACTTATTCATGTGGCTTGTTGAGGATTAATTGAGGTAAAGATGATAAAGAATCTGCCTTCAATGCAGGAGACCCAAGTTTGATCCCTGAGTTAGGAAGATCCCCTGAAGAAGGGAATGGCTTCCACAGTATTCTTGCCTGGGGAATCCCACGGACAGAGGAGCCTGGTGGGCTACAGTCCACGGGGTCACAAGGAGTCTGACGCAACTGAGCAACTTTCACTTCGCTTCTTTGCAAGATATATGTTTTTAGCAATCATATAACTATAGCCTCTCAATAAACAAAAGTAATCATTTATTAAAAAAGAAAAAGAAAACAGGACAATTCAAGAATGAAAAGCACAAGCTACAGATGAAAAAGAAACTCGATGACTGGGAGCACAATGTCCTTGAGGGCTCTACTTCTACTTTTGAGGTTCAGGGTCAGTGACCCACGAGATCTTCAGCACTGCCCAGATGAGCACCAGGACAGGAGAGAGGAGCCAACAGCCAGCTGAGGCTGTCTGGCCCCTCAAGTGGTGCATCCCTGATACTGTTTCATTGGCGCTTTGTCCTTGGCACTGGCTCTAAAGCCACTTTCAAGAGAACTCTCTTCTTGCCCCATGCCTTATAGCTTTGACCGTCAGTAGAAGGAGGGGAGGAAAACAGTTCTGAAAACAGCATTTCCTCTGTTGCTGCAAATCTTTAGAAAAATCTACAAGAAGGACAATCAGGGAGCGAGATGAATGACCGCTAAAGGACCTGGTTGCCCTTCTTTTGGTCTGCGGGAGGAAAGTAATGTATTCTGGCACTATCAAAGGCCTTACTGAAGGATTCTAAGCACTTAGCTTCATTAAAATCTCACCACCAACTCTATTCCATCCTGGGGGAGCTAATGAAGGGGAAGCGTCATTTGAAAACCTGAGCTGATGTGAGCTACCCTGGCTCCCAGTGGAGAAGATATAAGTGGCTTGTGTCAGCTGGGTGGCCTTACAGAAAACACAATCTCATAGTCCAAGTCTCTGTAATTCAGTCTCAATTACTCCGTGGTGTCTCACCATACCAGCCAGCTGCAAAGATTGTCCGTCATTTGGTGAATTACCCATCTCCCGCCAAAGAGTCACACTAGAATTTGGAAGTTGATTCCATTTACCATATGCTGCCTCTTTTTTCCTTTTGCTGAGAAGTGGTTTCTGAATTGGACCTGCTCATTTCTCCTGCAACCTTGAGAATACAACCAGAGCCCAAAGAGGGAAGCACTGGCAGAAAGTGGCAAGCTTATAGATGAAGATCTTCATATCTGAGTATCCAAGTAAAAGAGTGGCTTCCCTGGTAGCTCAGTGATAAAGAACCCACCTGCCAGTGCAGGAGATGTGGGTTCAGTCCCTGGGTTGGGAAGATCCCCTGGAAAAGGAAATAGCTGTTGACTCCAGTATTCTTGCTGGAGAATCTCATGGACAGGGAGTCCCAATGGGTTGCAGTCCATGGGATGACAAACAGTCAGATGCTAGTTAGGGATTGAGCACACAGCATAAGTATCCCAGTGGCCAGAAGGGAGTTGGGTAGGTATATTCATCCCACTCCCTGACCATGAGAGGTATCCAAATAAAAGAGTAGCTTCCCTGGTAGCTCAGTGATAAAGAACCCACCTGCCAGTGCAGGAGATGTGGGTTCAGTCCCTGGCTTGGGAAGATCCCCTGGAAAAGGAAATAGCTGTTGACTCCAGTATTCTTGCCTGGAGAATCTCATGGACAGGGAGTCCCAGTGGGTTGCAGTCCATTGGATGACAAACAGTCAGATGCTAGTTAGGGACTGAGCGCACAGCATAAGTATCCCAGTGGCCAGAAGGGAGTTGGGTAGGTATATTCATCCCACTCCCTGACCATGAGCAGTCTCTTAGGTGCCTGGAGATTCTGAACTTTGGCTGATTGCCCTGGGTTTGTGGTTCTTCCAAAAGGACAGGACCATAATTTTAGCTTATAGGCAGTGAGACAGGCATTAAACGTGCTTTTGGTTTGTTTGTTATTTCCTCAGAGAGACTGGGCAGCACCCAAGCTATGCACTAGGATTTTAGGAAAACCTTGAGTATCCCTTTTTCCTCTCAACATGACTAGTTTCTCCAAATGGTTAGAAATATATCAAATTTGCAGCTGGATGCAGGATACAAAAAGAAAGAAAAGAAGCTATCCACAGGATGGATCAAGTTCAGCTTAGCGTGACTTAAGGGTAAAAGTACTCAGGACTCAAAAGTACAAAGTGAGTTCCAGACCCCATAGTCTAGTGCTGGAAGGCCTCAGATCAGATGTCTAAGCTCTCTTAACCTTAGCTTCTTTATCTGTAAAATGGGGAAAACTACACTTGCCTCACACAGTGATGAGAAAAAAAATGAGATGCACTTTGTGAAGTGAACTTTGTCAATGCTAACAGGCTTTACAAATATAAGTTATTTTTGGTTAAAATAAAATATTAGACCAAAGCTTTGTTTGCCACATTCCTCTTACTTCTCCTGATCCCAGCTATTTAGAGCAAATCTCTTGGTTCTAAAGTCAAATGTCAGAAAAGGTCCCCGTTGTGCTCTGTGACTTGCAAAACAAATTCTTCAAATAAAAGAGGCCCATTCTTTTTTTTTTTGTCTCTAGGAGCTTCCTGCAGAGCTGTGGCTACTCCAATTAAGAGGGGTGCTTGAAAGTTTTACAGTTTAAAAATCAGTCTTTGCAACTGATTGTGTGCCTCCGACGTGTGCCCCACAACAATACTAGGCCAAAGCTTTTGTATGGATGCATGCCCATTTTATAAAGAAAGACACTGGACTCAGAATCACGTAACATTTAAATGGCAGATTCACGACCTGAACGCAAATCTTCTTACCACAAATGCTAGTCTTTCTAGTACTGTTACCCACCTCACACTGACTCCCTGTGATCATACTTAGACTGTAGATCAGAGAGGAACTTGGGTGAGAGTGCAGAAGGGTTTGTGCAAATCAGCACTACTGTGCTAGAAAAATCTGCCGTTCTGAGGGAGGATCAGCTGCAGAGCACAGTAGTTAATATTTTACCCATCCCAAAGTGAGTTCACACTAAAGTATGAATACAAATTCTGCTCTCAGAATTTGTCTCCATAAAAGTATGTTCTCAGATTGTGTTTCTTGTTGCTGGTACTGATCACCACGGGGTTGGAAAAGGAGCTGGATCAATCCAGGAGCCTTCCTGGAAGAGGTAGCCTTTGAGATGTAAGGAGGGCAGGTGGAGTGACAAATATTATTTGTCAGGATGGGTAGGATTCAAAGAAATGGACTGGAAGTGGAGACAAGCAAGACAGTATATGTTTACTCAATCTACAGCCTATGGATTTTTCTATGCCATTACAACTGTAATATAACCTTGAAATAGAATCAGTAACCACAAGCTAATATTTACACAAAGTGCTAGTACATGAAGTGCTTGCATAGCACTTTGATTTTTGTTATTTTTCAAAATTTAATCTTCACAGAAATTTTATCAAGTATTAATAGTATCTTCAGCTGTGTTTCTCAGAAAGCAGAGCTGAGATGAAGGCTCAAGCAGTACCTACTTATTAGGGCATCAAGCCCAGGGAGCAGGAATGAGGGAAAATGAGAGCTAACCAGGGAAAGAAAGAGCATCAGTATATGGGTGCAATATTAGGCTGGCAGCTGTTATGTGTAACTAACTGATTTCATAGCATAGTTTGCTGAGAAAGTAAAAGTGAAAGTCACTTAGTCGTGTTCGTCTCTTTGCAACCCCATGGACTACAGCATGCCAGGCTTCCCTGTCCTTCACTGTCTCCTGGAGTTTGCTCATATTCACGTCCATTGAGTGAATGATGCCATCCAACCATCTCATCCTCTGTTGCCCCCATCTATGTTCTCCCTGTATACCCCTATTCTCATTATTTAGAAGCAAGTCTGGCTTGCAAGTTTGATTATCTTCACAAATGCAGGAATTCTAATCTTTGACTGCTGGCTTGTTGGCATGAGGTCCCCAAAGAGTGGGTGGCAGTTGCAGTTTTGAGTTCAGTATAGTCCTTACTGTGTCCTTGAGTGGAAGCACACCCCACTGTCTCTGGATAAGCAAGTCCTCCAACCTAGTAGAAGCTAAGGTTCAGGGTGGAGTCAATGAGAGTGAAGGTGAGAGGGCAAATCTTACTTCCACCTCTCATATCAAGGGTCCGTGGATTACAGCTGTTGGATGACAGTAACATAGAATGACCTTTGGTTCAACATATACCACATGAGTTTAAGCAAACACCAGGAGATAGTGAAGGACAGGGAAGCTTGGTGTGCTGCCATCCATGGGGTCACAAAGAGTTAGACACAATTTGACGACTGAACAATAATACTACATTCTGAAGGAGAATGTTCCAAATTTATAAGTATTCATGTTATCTCTACACAGGAGCTTCAGATGAGCCTTTAAAGGATTTTCCCCTCAACCTATTAGGCCAACAGCTTTGGTTGATGGAGTTCATGGTAAGAACAATGAATCTAGTGTTCCAATGCCCTTTGTCACATCTCGTTTGTTGGAAAAAAAATCCTTTGCTCTATGCAATGTCATGTGGGGCAACATGTTGGTAAGTTAGACATGTGTAAGCTATCAGTGCTGGCATTCAGAAGCAATTGACCAATAATGATTCCTGTCCCCTCCAGGGTGGAAAGTGTCCAGTGTAATGGATCTGCTACCATGCACTTGACTGATCTGTTTGAGAAATAGTATCATATCTAGGGATGAGCACAGTGGCAGTGCGCAGATCAGCCATGGTGAGTGGCAGCCCATATCGTCTCGTGCGTAACATCTGTCCCTGCCACTGTGCTCACTTTGTTAGTGGGATCACTGTGCCAGCACTGGAGTGGCCAAAGAGAAACCTGATGACAACCGCAAGAAGAAGCACCCATTCACCTGATTGTTCAGAGACTACTCTGTGGTGAATATTCTCAGGTGGGCATTAACTCAGACATAAAGTTCTACATGCCTCGCTCTCATTTCTTAGGCCTTCTCCCCCCAGTTTTCCAATCTTCTCTTTTCTGATGGAAGAAGTCAAGTGTTTTTTCTGTTTGTTTTTTAACCAATGCCAAGAAGTATCAGTTCAGTTCAGTTGCTCAGTCATATCCGACTCTTTGCGACCATATGAACCACAGCATGCCAGGCTTCCCTGTCCATCACCAACACCTGGAGCTTACTCAAACTCATGGCCATCAAGTCAGTGATGCCATCCATCCATCTCATCCTCTGTCGTCCCCTTCTCCCGCCTTCAATATTTCCCAGCATCAGGGTCTTTTCAGATGAGTCAGTTCTTCCCATCAGGTGGCCAAAGTATTGGAGTTTCAGCTTCAGCATCAGTCCTTCCAGTGAATATTCAGGACTGATTTCCTTTATGATGGACTGGTTGGATCTCCTTGTGGACCAAGAGACTCTCAAGAGTCTTCTCCAACACCACAGTTCAAAAGCATCAATTCTTCAGTATTTAGTCTTCTTTATGGTCCAACTCTCACATCCATTCATGATCACTGGAAAAACCATAGCCTTGACTAGATGGACCTTAGTTGGCAAAGTAATGTCTCTGCTTTTTAATGTGCAGTCTAGGTTGGCCGTAGCTTTCTTTCCAAGGAGTAAGCATCTTTTAATTTCATGGCTGCAATCACCATCTGCAGTGATTTTGGAGCCCCCCAAAATAAAGTCTGTCACTGTTTCCATTGTTTCCCCATCTATTTGCCATGAAGGGATAGGGCCAGATACCATGATCTTCATTTTCTTTTTTTTTTTATTTTTTTATTTTATTTATTTATTTATTTATTTTTTTTACACGAACTCCCAAACATGAACCCCCCTCCCACCTCCCACCCCACATCTTCCCTCCAGATCATCCCCATACACCAGCCCCAAGCATCCTGCATCCTGCATTGAACATAGACTGGCAATTCATTTCTTACATGATAGTATACATATTTCAATGCTATTCTCCCAAATCATCCCTCCCTCTCCCTCTCCTTCTCCCTCAGAGTCCATAAGTCCGCTCTACACATCTGTATCTTTTTTGCTGTCTTGCATACAGGGTCCTCATTACCATCTTTCTAAATTCCATATATATGTGTTAGTATACTGTATTGGTGTTTTTCTTTCTGGCTTACTTCACTCTGTATAAT
>SJYX01010505.1:25873-64653 GCA_006410675.1 Oreotragus oreotragus | reverse complement strand
ACTGTTCTCCATAGTGGCTGTACTAGTTTGCATTCCCACCAACAGTGTAAAAGGGTTCCCTTTTCTCCACACCCTCTCCAGCATTTATTGCTTGCAGACTTTTGGATCGCAGCCATTCTGACTGGTGTGAAGTGGTATCTCATTGTGGTCTTGATTTGCATTTCTCTGATAATGAGTGACGTTGAGCATCTTTTCATGTGTTTGTTAGCCATCCGTATGTCTTCTTTGGAGAAATGTCTATTTAGTTCTTTGGCCCATTTTTTGATTGGGTCGTTTATTTTTCTGGAATTGAGCTGTATAAGTTGCTTGTATATTTTTGAGATGAGTTGTTTGTCAGTTGCTTCATTTGCTATTATTTTCTCCCATTCAGAGGGTTGTCTTTTCACCTTGCTTATAGTTTCCTTTGTTGTGCAGAAGCTTTTAATTTTAATTAGATCCCATTTGTTTATATTTGCTTTTTTCATTTTCTGAATGCTGAGTTTTAAGTCAACTTTTTCACTCTCCTCTTTCACTTTCATCAAGAGGCTCTTTAGTTCTTCTTTGCTTTCTGCCATAAGGGTGGTGTCATCTACATATCTGAGGTTATTACAGATGACTCAACACAGTATATTTTATATTGGTACTAACAGAAAATGAACTGCTGTCACAATACAGCCTCATTCAACAATGGCCCTAAGTGTGACGGAGAGAATTTGTCCTAGAGGACACACCTGGGAGCAGTACACTTGTTCATCCATTTGGATAGAGGGAGAAAAGTACACTGCTCCCACATGAGTCCTCTGGGACAATTTCTCTTCTCCATCACACTTAGGGCCATCCTTGAATGAGGCTGTATTGTGACAGCAGTTCATTTTCTGTTAGTGCCAATATACTGTGTTGAGTCATCTGTGAACCTGAATGAGTTTTTCCTCCTCCATCAGTTGTCATAGAGAAACTCCCATGAGGCGATAGGTTTGAGCTGAGGAAGAGACATCAGCGCACTGGAGATAAATGATATGGAACTCTGGGCCATATATCCATGCAACTTACTTAGGTCTTTTGAGTTTGATTGATTGTAAAAATATAGTTTCTACTAGACAATTGGTTGTTGAGGTATTCACCTGACCTTATGGCTTGGTGAATATGATTATTTTCAGCTTATGATGGGTATCTCAGGCCACATAACCACTTGATCATCCAGGGTTGGGCATTTAGTTTCTGCTGGAATCCAGTAACATACTAGAGGCTATTTTTCAAGTGGAAAGTAGTTCTCTAATACCGAGGTTGTGGCTTTGTTTTCCCCAGAACCTTATGCTTTGCACTTCTATTCTCCTGTTGAAGTTTGCCAACAGGAGTAACCCTGTCCACCATGGGTGTCTTGAACACCATAAAATCTGCCGAGTCATACATCCCCAATGACAAGTAGGTTATTCTGCCACTGAGGCGGCTACAGAGCTCTTTTGCTCTTGGCCTTATTTGAGAATTTCAGCCTTCTGAGTTATCTGATTTTTTGGCCAGTGTGACATATTATACCCTAAAATCCAAAGAAATCTACCAGCACTGGTCTATTTCAATGGTAAGAGGTATAAAGTGAGCAACTTGACTTTCACCTTAGAGAGAATGTTCTGGTATGCCCCAAACCCTTGAACTCATAAAACTTTGCCAGTATATCAGGTCTTTGCTTCTTCTTATGGTTTATCTTTTGTTAGTATGCACATGTCTTGCAAGGGCATCTAGAATAGATGCTTCCTCCTACTCACTGAATCCAGCTAGGAAGATTTCATTAATATTGAACCACAATAATATTCTGTGGAATTTTAAGATGATCAAGATCTCCCTGGACTATATTGTGATGGAGAGTTAACATAGCCTTGGAGAAAGACAGTGAATACTTATTGCTGTCTTTCTCACATGCAGATAACCACTTTCACCCTCCTATTGAAGGGGACTGAGAACTATGTATTTGCCAGTTCAACAGCTGCATGTGAAGTGAAAAAATGAAAGTGTTAGTCGCTCAGTTGTACTGACCCTTTGTTCCCCCACAGACTGTAGCCCTCCAGGCTCCTCTGTCCATGGGATTCTCCAGGCAAGAATACTGGAGTGGGTTGCCTTCTCCAGGGGATCTTCCTGACTCAGGGATTGAATCCAGGTCTCCTTCATTGTAGCCAGATTCTTTACCCTTTGAGCCACAACAGCTGCAAACTAAATACCAAAGGCTGTGCAAGTCTGCCTCAATAAATACATCACATCCAGCACAGCAATGATAATTGGGACTACCACTTACTTAGAGTAGTCTACCATCAAATGCCTATACTCATTTTTTTTCTTTTTCCAGCTGGGATCACCCAAGTAAACTAAATGAAGCTAAGATGAAACTATCACTCTTACATTTGTTAACCTTTTGACAGTGCCACTAACCTCTGCAATATCTTCTGAACTTTCTTCTGATGCCTCTTTTGGTCAGTGCAGAAGGTAAGGAATTGGTCGATTTCAGAGGCTTCTGCTTGGCCATAGTAGTATAACGACCCTTATGTCACAGGACAGGGAACGTGAGGACTCGGCCAACTGCCGAGTACATCTATCCCAAACATATTCTTGGAGACCGCGGATATAACCACGGAATGTAGATCCAGTGTATCCACCATGAGATGGACGAGGGCCAGGATTCTGTTTATCACTTGGCCTTCATGAACTCTCTGACTTTAGGACTGCAATAGCATTCCGTGTCCCATGGGTCAGTGTCAGAACCCATAGAGAACAGTTCTTGAAAAGTCAGGGTATTTGCCTTTAATGGCACCCCACTCCACTACCCTTGCCTGGAAAATCCCATGGATGGAGGAGCCAGGTGGGCTGCAGTCCATGGGATCGTGAAGAGTCGGACACGACTGAGCGACTTCCCTTTCATGAATTGGAGAAGGAAATGGCAACCCACTCCAGTGTTTTTGCCTGGAGAATCCCAGGGACAGGGGAGCCTGGTGGGCTGCCATCTATGGGGTCACACAGAGTCAGACACGACTGAAGTGACTTAGCAGCAGCAACAGCAGTGCATATATACTTTAGCAAAGGGCCACAAGTCCCTCTGGGGAAGAAGCAGAAAAATATTTACCACATTTGCTTGCAGTGGCATTGCTTGGTTCTTACTCAAGAGACCCAGTCTTATCTTTGATCAGTGGGCTCTGTGTCTGTGTCCTGCCTTAGATCAAGAAAGTATATAGGGACCATGATTTTCCATTTTGAGGGCTGAATGATAGCCTTCTACTCACCACTCATTGAACTTTTTTATATACAAGTTGATAAACACACTAGAAGGGAGGGAGGTGGGAAGGGGGTTCAGGGTGGGGAACACAGGTACACCCGTGACAGATTCATGTCAATGTATGGCAAAACCAATACAATATTGTAAAGTGGAAAAAAAAAGAGAGAGAGAGAAACACTCTAGGAGACTCTGGGTTCACCTTGATATGTTAGTCACTGCCTGATAGTGTGCTGAAGCCAGTTCATATCAGTTCATAATATTTGTGCATATCTCTTCTCAGTTTCAAGTTCAATGAAGTCAGATTAGTAGCTTGAACATGGCCATGATTGGAGTATTTCTACCATGAAAATTGGTAAATTTCTTTTTAAATTTTGTTTTTGGCTGTATTGCATCTTCATTTCCACGCAGGCTTTTCTCCAGCTGCCACGAACCAGGGGATGCTTTCTCGTTGTGGTACATGGGCTTCTCACTGCGGTGGTTTCTCTTGTGGAACGCAGTCTTTAGAGCACATGGGCCTCAGTAGTGACAGCTCATGGGCGCAGTAGTTGCAATTCCTTTGCACCCCACCCCAGTGCTCTTGCCTGGAAAATCCCATGGACGGAGTAGCCTGGTGGGCTGCAGTCCATGGGGTCGCTAACAGTCGGACAGACTGAGCAACTTCACTTTCACTTTTCTCTTCCATGCATTGGAGAAGGAAATGGCAATCCACTCCAATGTTCTTGCCTGGAGAATCCCAGGGACGGGGGAGCCTGGTGGGCTGCCGTCTATGGGGTCACACAGAGTCGGACACGGCTGCAGTGACTTAGCAGCAGCAGCAGCAGAGCATCGGCTCAGTAGCTGCGGCATACTGGCTTAGGTACTCCTCAGCAGGCGGCGTCTTCCCGGATCAGGAGTGCAGCCTGTGTCTCCTGCACAGGCAGGTGGATTCAGAGAAGCCCTAGAAGTAAAGCTTTTGTTTTTCTTCAGAAAACTGGTTGTTAAACGTCTGCCAGCGTATCACCACCTTTGCCACAGATCCCTAGTGTTCACAGCACCTTGGTTTCTGCTCTGACCTTGTTGCCCAGTACAGTAATCACGTCCACCGTGCCTCTGATGACTAAGTGCAGCCACTTGACTTTCACCATTCCTTTATCCTATCAAATCCGCTGATACCAGAAATCCTAGTTCTATGGCAGAATCTCCCACCAGCAGTTTTGGTTTACATATGGAGGAAAACCACTACTAAGCTTCTTAAAGATGCTGATGCCTCCCTCATCCCAGAGGTCCTTAGTGCCTCAGTGAAGGGGCTGTCTTCTGGGCCATTCTGGAGGACATGGTCGAGTGGTAGGTCCTCAGGTCTTATACAGAACATTCCTGCTTTCTTGCGCCCTTGTGATTCTTTCATCAATTCTCCACCTAATTTACTGGAGACCAGTGTCATGTCCAAAATAGGAGTCATCCCAACAGATTGTGAGAATAGGATTCAGGTGGCTTTTTCAGGTGAGATCCCAGCTTATAGAGTCAGAAAATATTTCCTATATCAGTACAGTTCAGTCACTCAGTTGTGTCCAACTCTTTGTGACCCCATGGACTGCAGCACGCCAGGCTTCCCTCTCCATCACCAACCCCTGGAGCTTGCTCAAACTCATGTCCATCGAGTCAATGAAGCCATCCAACCATCTTATCTTCTGTCGTCCCCTTCACCTCCTGCTTTCACCCTTTCCCAGCATCAAGGTCTTTTCAAGAGTCAGTTCTTTGCATCAGGTGGCCAAAGTACTGGAGTTTCAGCTTCAGCATCAGTCCTTCCAATGAGTATTCAGGACTGATTTCCTTTACGATTGATTGGTTGGATCTCCTTGCAGTCCAAAGGACTCTCAAGAGTCTTCTCTAACATGAGAGTTCAAAACCATCAATTCTTCATTGCTCAGCTTTCTTTATAGTCCAACTCTCACATCTATACAGGACTACTGGAAAAACCATAGATTTGACTAGACAGACCTTTGTTGGCAAAGTAATGTCTCTGCTTTTTAATATGCTGTCTAGGTTTCTCATAGCTTTTATTTCAAGGAGTAAGCATCTTTTAATTTCATGGCTGCAGTCACCATCTGCAATGATTTTGGAGCTCCCCAAAATAAAGTCTGTCACTGTTTCCATTGTTTTTCCATCTATTTGCCATGAAGGTATGGGACCAGATGTCATGATCTTAGTTTGCTGAATGTTGAGTTTTAAGCCAACTTTTCCACTCTCCTCTTTCACTTTCATCAAGAGGCTCTTTAGTTCTTCACTTTCTGCCATAAGGATGGCATCATTGGCATGTCTGAGATTATTGATATTTCTCCCAGAAATCTTGATTTCAACTTGTGCTTCACCCAGCCTGGAATTTTGCATAATGTACTCTGGATATAAGTTAAATAAGCAGGGTGACAATATACAGCCTTGACATACTCCTTTCCCAATTTAGAACCAGTCTATTCCATGTCCAGTTTTAACTGTTGCTTCTTGACCTGTATACAGATTTCTCAGGAGGAGGTCAGGGGTCCCCTTGGTATTCCCATCTCTTTTAGAATTTTCCACAGTTTGTTGTGATCTACACAGTCAAAGGGTTTGGCATAGACAATAAAGCAGATGTTTTTCTGGAAATTTCTTACTTTTTGATGATCCAGCGGATGTTGGCAATTTGATTTCTGGTTCCTCTGTCTTTTTAAAATCCAGCTTGAACATCTGGAAGTTCACAGTTCATGTACTGTTGAAGCCTAGGTTGGAGAATTTTGAGCATTACTTTGCTAGCGTGTGAGATGAGTGCAGTTGTGCGGTAGTCTGAACATTCTTTGGCATTGCCTTTCTTTGGGATTGGAATGAAAACTGACCTTTTCCAGTCCTGTGGCCACTGCTGAGTTTTTAAAATTTGCTGGCATATGGAGTGCAGGACTTTCACAGCATCATCTTTTAGGATTTGAAACAGCTCAACTGGAATTCCATCACCATTTCCTATATAGTCTTCTTTTTATTCCCCTCCCACAATGATTTATTTCTATACATGCTACTTTGGTTTTTGCCAGTAGATATTGTGAAGTTTCTATAATTCCTTCAGCACATAAACTGTTTCCTCCCAGATCAGACTGTATTTCACAGCTCAAGCTGGGCTGAGACCTGATCCTGGTTATTTTCCTGGAGACACTGAAGAATAGCAGAATATTTTGAAGAGAACAATCTTCATTTTACAAAAAGAACACCTGCTTCAAGTGAAGTCATTATAAGATATCTAGGCAGGAAGACGCTTTTATCCCCAGACAGAAGAGAAGGAATGACTTTTGCCAGCTTGCAGGGTTCTGAAGAATCTGAGGGTTCAAGATTCTCAGACTTGTCCACTCAAACATCCCCAATTCAGTTTTCACAGTCCTTCTCTCTTCCTACCTGAGCCCTGCTTCTAATGTAGGAGAGTTGAAGCTGGGCATTTATTATTGACAGCTAACACATCCTTACAATTAGACTTGATTCTGAGCTTGATTCTTAGCATTGTGTGTCCTGAAGCTTTGGGAGATGAGAGTTTCCTTAAAGTTGCCACAGAGGCCTCTGACTTTCACATGGTGCGTTGAGCTGGCAGTTAGCTTCCCCACCCTGTAATTTTCTTTAGTCAGGGTTTCCAACGCAGTTAACAAAAGTGATAATCACTTCATGTAATTATCAGTGCTCCTATGCTTTTTCAGTACCACAGCCCTCACATATTTCAATACCTCATCCTGCACTTAATCTCAATTAACATGAAGTATAAGTTTAACATTTTTATACCACGGAATGGTACGGGTCATTACTATCCTCATCACTGTTAGCTGTGAGGTCTTTATTGGCATCAGACCCTGAATAATTCACCTCCAAAATCTTATCCTGAGGGTCTACTTTTTAGGGGCAAATTTCTACCCCTGATACCAACTGTCTCAGCCTGGGTTAAGAGAATGGAAACTGAAAATAGGAAGTAGAGATGGATGGACAGATTTATGTGCTATTACTTTGTTAGAAAGTTTGACTCCAGGGAGCAAGAGAGAACAACAGGGGTGAAGCAGAGAAGAGGAGAGTTACGGTATGGATCTGTCATCAACTGGCTTCTACCAAGTGTGACTAATTACTTGACTTCACAGAACAGTCCTCTGAAAAGCTGTGTAAATGACATCTTAGTAACATTCATCCAGAGAGAGCTGGGGAAGAATTTACCCATGAACTCTACCTCCTACTGGTCAAGGTTTCATCCCCTTGGGACACTGATTTCTCTATGTTTCTGGGCTGCATCTGTGTAGGTGCAGGGCAGAGTCCTGAGATGTTCCACGCTGCAGTGTCAACAGAACACACAGGCAAGAGCTGTGTGGCAGGGACAAAAGGCAGGATACCATCGGGTTGTGCCTCTGTGAAGTCAGGTGGAGTCATGTTAATCTGGAAGCTTCAGTGTTAGATGAGACAAGAGAGAGGTGAGGCCAGGGTGGTCTGAAATGGTGCCTAAGAGGGTCTGATACAAGTAGGTAGACTGGATTGTAAGCTCCTTAGGGCAGATATTATGTCTTGCATTCATGGGGTTGCAAAGAGTCGGACATGATTTAGCAACTGAACAACAACATTCATCTCAAAATCCTAAAAATTATTCCTGGCACATAGTTTTACTGGTCAATAAATATCTGTTAACATCAATTAAGTGAATGGCATTATCTTCTCCTGTTTTTGTGTGTGAGATACAACTGACATACATCACTGTATAACTTTAAGGTGCACGGCATAATGGTTTGACTCACACATATTGTGAAATGATTACTACAATGAGTTTAGCTCGCATTTATGATCTCTTGTAGAGACCGTAAGAAGAGAAAGCAAAAGAAGAAAAAACATTTTGTGATGAGAATTTTCTCCATTTTACAAATGCAGAAGATAAGGCTCAGATGGGTGCATGGACTTTTCCAAATCGAACATACTTGGTAAAAAGAGAACCAGAGGCATGATTTCCTCACAGCCACACTGAAGGTAATCAACTCTCAATCAGCCCCTCAAAGGCTATTCTTTGAGAGAGTTTCATTCGGCTTTCCCAAGTCAGCTCCTTCCAGAACTCAAATAAGCATTGGAAGGTAAATTGGCAACCAGTCATTGTTTAATGTGATGTTTTCCAAAACATAAGATCATCCCAATCATAGGGCCTGAGCATAAACATAATGACCCCTACAAACCCTACAAAGTAAGAAGCCCTGGGCTGACTGTGTTTATGTGGCCTCCAAACAAGAGGCTTTTCCTGCAAGGCTGACTTTGCACCCCTCGCTGCCCTTCAGATCCCCTGCTGACAGCATTTTCCTCTCTTTATGAAACCACAGGCCTCTCTCTCTCTTCAAAGGCCTCATGAACATAAATGGATTTCAACCTTTCCCAAGACCTGGCAGGGGACAGGCAGCATCTACTTCTTAATAGGTGTCACTAGAGAGGAAAGATGAGTCTGCAAAAGCTTGGAGCATCCTAACTTCCCAGCTTGGTAAGTGTAGAGAAGGAACAGGGCAGGAATCAGGAGGGAATTTCCCTCCATGACAGGTTCCTGTGGACCCAGCTACAGAGCCAGCCACCTCTTCTTTCCTTCCTCCTCCTCCTTCCCTTAAACGTTCCCTCAGTGACATCACTGTGTCTGCAGTAGACTGAAAATTTTAGAAGTCTTTAATTTTTTTCCCCAGTGAGACCATTTTATGTGTGGTCTGTGATGCAACACATTCCTCGTTGCAGCAAGTGGCAGGTGAAAAGGGTTTTCCAAGTTGGATGTGACAGCGCCATACGTAGAAACAGATTTCCCAAAGCCCCCAAACACTTTGCCCTCCTGAGTTGGGAGGATCAACATACTACTGCATAGATATCCAGAAGATTCTGTCCTGCCTTCTCATTGGACCTCACCTTTCGTACTGAAAGCTTAGTAAGGTGACAGGCTTTCACTTTTGTAACTACCAAGCTGGTTATAGGTTAAATGTTTGCATACAGGTATGGCATACAAGATCAGATTAAAATATTAACCTGATACCTGTAACTATTTAACCCTCAAGAGGATAACCCCTCTCCAAGCCTTTCCATCCTCAACCTCAAAAGCTCTTAGACCAAGAAGCTGATACTAGTAACTGCTGTTTTCAGAGTTTTGAAAGGGTAGAGCACTGTGCTAAGCATTTTATAGATAGTATTTCATTTCACCTTCACAATAATCCTATTTGGTAAATTGTTTTTGTCAGTCACAAGAAGGAGATGTTTGAAGCCCAGAGAGCTGAGTGATTTACATGATGGTATTCAGTCAGAAAGTGGCAAAACCAAACTTGGATTCAGGTCTGCAAATTCTATATCCCATTCTCTTCCCATGACCATAACTCTACCTTTTAGGCACATGAATAAATGGACAAACACTAACCGAACATCAACCATGTACCAGGCTTTGAGCCAGGAATTTTCACATAGTATTCTCATCCACCTGGTGTCAAGCTGGTTTTAGAGGGGAGGACAATGACGTCCTGGCTTTACAGGGGAAGAAAGTGAAGTCCTGTTTTTTTTAGCAATGGACTGAGATTTAAATCTTGCTTAATTCTAAGACTTTTCTTTTTCTTTCCTTCTTTCTTTGTTTTCTTCTTCCCTCCCTCCCTCTCTCTTCCTTTTTCTCTTCCAACCTTCCCCCCTCCCTCATTCCCCAACTGATCATGCATCAGTTTGGCTAGGGTTAGAACCTTATCATTGCATGTGTGCATGCTAAATCGCTTCAGTTGTGTCCAACTCTTTGCAACCCTACGGACTGTAACCCACCCAGCTCCTCTATCCACGAGTCTGTCCATGAGATTCTCCAGGCAAGAATACTGGAGTGTTGCTGTTGCCTCCTCCAGGGGATCTGCCTGACTCGGGAATAGAACCTACTGTCTGTTATGTCTCCTGCATTGCAGGCGAGTTCTTCACCGCTAGCGCCACCTGGGAAGCCCTAAGTTACCATTGCTGCTGCTGCTGCTAAGTCGCTTCAGTCGTGTCCGACTCTGTGCGACCCCATAGACGGGAGCCCACCAGGCTCCCCTGTCCCTGGGATTCTCAGGCAAGAACACTGGAGTGGGTTGCCATTTCCTTCTCCAATGCATGAAAGTGAAAAAGTGAAAGTGAAGTCGCTCAGTCATGTCTGACTCTTCGCGACCCCATGGACTCTCTTCCACAATCTCTTCTCCGTCTATGGAATTTTCCAGGCAAGAGAACTGGAGTGGGGTACCATTGCCTTCTCTGATCTTACCATTTCTAAGAGATAATTTATGCCGTGTGCTTAACTCAGTATTTGACACAGGCAGGCACTAAAATAATGTTAATTCCCATTCCACCCCACCCCCAAGTTACAAGTTTTGTCACTGTCTCCTTTGTTCTCCCTTGTGAGTAGAAGAGGGACAGCTCTTTTATAGCTCTGCAGGGGTTGAGAACTGTCTCCCAGCTTGGCTGGAGATTCCTCTGCCTGGAGAGCAGTGCCTTGTAGGTACTACAGCTGGGCTCTTCCAGGGACACCTAGTAGAGCTGAGGTGTCCGGTCAGCACCTGGGCTCTTTCTGCCAGTTTCTGAAGAATTCATGTAAAGGAAAACTTTGCAAGATCTCCATACACAGGCTTTGTTTTCCCTTCTTTCTTGTTTTGCAAAGAAAGGCCCCTGCTGGCCTTTTAAGCCCAAGAAAAAGTTAACAAACACTTTTGCTGCAAACCACTTTGCTTTTTACCCGCATTAAATAACCTCCCCCACTCTGGAGATTTGCGTTCCAATCCCTGCAAAGGAGCAGCCGAGGAGGCAGGATATTGAGTCTCATTAAGTTTCTTTGCTGTGTCAGTCCTCTTTCCCAGAGGGGGATGTAAGACTCTCTTCATAATACTCAGGCCCTCTCACAAGTTGGCAGCTTCTTTCTCTCAACTTATATTCTTGGCTAAGAATATGTTCATAGGGATTTCCAAAAAGCCTCCCCAAATACCTGTTTACCGACTTTCTCTGAGTGTTTCTGAGACACACCAGGATGTGTCGGCTCTGAGGCCAGCTTCCTCTTGCTAATGAGGCTCAGGCTGAGCACCTTCCGGAGCGCTGGCGCTGGTGGGGGCGGTGGGGCATTCAGCGTTGCCCTGCTTCATTTACCTGGCCTCACTCTCTGGCCCCACTCTCTGGCCCCCACCGGAGCTAGTGGTGTCCACCCAGTCCACCCACTCAGATGCCTCCTCTGAGTCTCCTCCCTAGATCGGGACCCAGCGTGGGTCTCCACACTTGACCTTGGAATCTCACCAGCTCTTCGTCCACTCCTCTGGGCCTCTCCAGCCTTGTCATTACACCACCCACCTCCCCGACAACCCCAGTGCTGTTTTGTACATCTTTGTTAATAATGTAAATTGCTCTTTTCTGAGGTAGGTCTACCAAGTACTGAGATTGATCTGTTTGATGAATTTTATGGTGCTCAGTATGGCACCCTGGTTTGGGGATCTCCCCAGGAATAATAAAATCATTCACTTGTGTGGCTCAGGTACTCTTCTGGTGGTTCTTGCATGATTCATTTAATCCTATAATATTCTGTTCAGTTCAGTTCAGTCGCTCAGTTGTGTCCCACTCTTTGCGACACCGTGAATCGCAGCACGCCAGGCCTCCCTGTCCATCACCAACTCCCAGAGTTCACTCAGACTCACGTCCATCGAGTCGGTGATGCCATCCAACCATCTCATCCTCTGTTGTCCCCTTCTCCTCCTGCCCCCAACCCCTCCCAGCATCAGGGTCTTTTCCAATGAGTCAACTCTTTGCATGAGGTGGCCAAAGTATTGGAGTTATTGGAGTTCAGCCTCAGCATCATTCCTTCCAAAGAGCACCCAGGGCTGATCTTCAGAATGGACTGGTTGGATCTCTTTGCAGTCCAAGGGACTCCCAAGAGTCTTCTCCAACACCACAGTTCAAAAGCATCAATTCTTCAGCGCTCAGCCTTCTTCACAGTCCAACTCTCACATCCATACATGACCACTGGAAAAACCATAGCCTATAATATTAATAACCTTATAAAGTAGGTAATATTGTTCTCCCTATCTTAAAGATGAGGAAACTGAGACACAGAGAGATTAAATTACTTTCCCAATGCCACATAAACTAGGAAGTGGTAGAACTAAGATTATAATCTGGTCACCGGCATGCTCTGACCATGACATTGAACTTCTCTGAGTCAGTGGTACCTGAGGTTAAGCTGAGCGATGGGCCCTGGAGAAGAACATCTCTGATTTGCTTTGCCTAGCCTTCAGGGCTCATTCATGAGTCTCGACTCTCATCTCGACATCCTCATTTCTTCTCACTCCCATTGTACAGAGTCTGCTCCAGCCAAGAGATTCTTCTCCCTGTCCACCATCACAAGCACACCACTCCCTCTGCTGTTCTGTATCTGTTCATCTGCCACCTCTTTCCTTGAATGCCTAATCTCTGGTTTGCTTTGCCTAGCCTTCAGGGCTCATTCATGAGTCTCGACTCTCATCTCGACATCCTCATTTCTTCTCACTCCCATTGTACAGAGTCTGCTCCAGCCAAGAGATTCTTCTCCCTGTCCACCATCACAAGCACACCACTCCCTCTGCTGTTCTGTATCTGTTCATCTGCCACCTCTTTCCTTGAATGCCTTCTTCCTCTACCCCTATTGAAACCCCACCTTGCTTACCTTCCAAGATTATTCCTAAATCCTATCTTGCCCAGGAAGACATCTTTGTTTTACTCAGTCATTTCCATTTCCTGATTCAGATTCATTTGTTGCTCTCCTTGAGGGCTGGGGAGGAAAGCCGATGAGTGTCTTCTAGGGGAATGACACTGGAGATCTCACCAGAAAGAATCTTGATCCAAAGTAAAACATCCTCCTTAAAGCCCTAGAAGTCTATTCTTTTACCACTTCATCCACAGCTCCATTCTTCTATAAATAAGTTGTGTTAAGGCTGGGTGTGTGCTCTGCTAAGTTGCTTCAGGCATGTCCAACTCTTTGCAACCCCATGGACTGTAGCCCACCAGGCTCCTCTGTCCGTGGGATTCTCCAGGCAAGAATACTGGAGTGGGCTGCCATTTCCTTCTCCAGGGGTCTTCTCCACCCAAGGATCAAATGTAAGATGTGTCTCTTACGTCTTCTGCATTGGCAGATGTGTTCTTTACCACTAGCACATGGCCAGATCCCTAAGACTAGGTGGGGGGATGGGTTGCTAATTTATCTTTTTCCCTAGAGAGACTTGCAGAATAACATTGGACTGATGTATAGATACATAAATAATTACAATGCAAGAAGCAAGTTGTCAGTGTCTCAACAGAGGTATCCAGTGCTTGAGGGTCCTGAGATGGGAGAGATTACCTAGGTGGGAGCAGGGAAGGAAGGCCAAATGACCAAGGTGGCGTTTGAGTTTGACTTTGAGGGATGTGTTCATTATGCAGACAAGATTTTCAAGGGACAATATAAAAATGGCAATGTGGAAGGAATATTTGGGACTAGATAAAGGAATCTGTGTGAATTAACATGAGAAATAAGACTGGAAATGTAAATTGTGGTCAAAATAGAAAGAACATTATGTATTAGAGAGCATACTTAAAAATCACAGCTATTAGAGAATAAAGAGTCAGGATTTCACAGTGCACGCAATCAGGAGCCTTTGTAGGTTTTCAAGGTGGCGAGGGAAATAATCAGAAATAACTCTTAGCTGTGTAGAAGAGTTGAGGTGTTCCACGGCTATTGTAGAGGCCAACATGCCTCTGTAGAAATCTAGGAAAGGGGTCATGGCCAAAGCAAATCAATGGCAGTGGAAATGGACAGGAAAGGCTGAGTGTGAGAGGCAGTTCCCTGGTAGATTAAATGAGAGTTGCTAGACAGAGAAAGGGTAGAGGGTAGAGGGGTAAAGATGAGTCCAGGACAATAACAGATCTACGAAATTAGGAGGAAAGGTTTTCAAGGTGGCGAGGGAAATAATCAGAAATAACTCTTAGCTGTGTAGAAGAGTTGAGGTGTTCCATGGCTATTGTAGAGGCCAACGTGCCTCTGTAGAAATCTAGGAAAGGGGTCATGGCCGAAGCAAAGGCAATGGCAGTGGAAATGGACAGGAAAGGCTGAGTGTGAGAGGCAGTTCCCTGGTAGATTAAGTGAGAGTTGCTAGACAGAGAAAGGGTAGAGGGTAAAGGGGTAAAGATGAGTCCCGGACAATAACAGACCTACGAAATTAGGAGGTAAGGGAGGTTTTGGTATATGGGAGTGGGATGGAAAAGAGTGATAATGAAATCAGTTGGGACCTGCTGGGTTTGAAGTGCCAAAAGAACCTCTAAGAAAGTTGTTGGCACACAGTTCAGAATTACAGCAGAATTTGGGGGCAGTGTAGGTAGTCCAGTGGTCCCAGAGATGGGTATTAAGAACTTGGNTAAGGGAGGTTTTGGTATATGGGAGTGGGATGGAAAAGAGTGATAATGAAATCAGTTGGGACCTGCTGGGTTTGAAGTGCCAAAAGAACCTCTAAGAAAGTTGTTGGCACACAATTCAGAATTACAGCAGAATTTGGGGGCAGTGTAGGTAGTCCAGTGGTCCCAGAGATGGGTATTAAGAACTTGGATCCATTAAGTTGGGGCCATTAAAGACTTAGATCTCTGCTGCTACCTCCTACCCAAGCCGAGGACAGATGTTTCCTGATCTACTTCTCATTCAGGTGGGAGCCCATGTGGTCCACAAGCACAACTGCCTCAATTTAACAATTTATCATTTCTTCCCAAGGTCAGCCTGGTCTCTCCGTCAGGATCCTGGACTACCCGGGAAGATGGTCCTGGCTAGAGATACTGATACCCAATCTTTCCTCCAACTCCCTATTTTTCATACTGTTACAGAGCAACTTTTCCCAGTGTATTAGGGGGAAAAAAGCCCTTCTTAATTGTTCTCTATTTTTTTTATTAACTGAATCCAGAACTCCTGCTCCTTCACCAAAAAAGTATAGGATCAGGAACATCTGTTTGCCTCTCCATTGACATTGTTGATCTTGACACATTGAAATTAGTGAGAAACTTCCTCTTTAAGCTATTGTCCCATAATAAAGTAAAAATGATACTGATTCCCTAAACATATTGGGAATATATCTTTGATAAATGTGCATCCTTGATAAGCATTACTCACTCCTCTACCTTTCTAGAAGAATCTTTCTGTGTTTCTGACAACTTTGAGGAGTGCCACTAAATTGTCTAGGGGTTGAGGAGAACCAGGATGAGAATGAAAGAAGAAGGATGGGGGGAGGGGGAAACCTACTTATTTTCTTTCCAGCAATATAGGAAACATTTCAGAGTTAGTTGTCATTCATGAAGGACACACTTAGATATTAGTTCATTTGATCCGCAGCCCATGAGGAAAAATGATCAGTTCAGTTCCAAAACATTTGCTGACCATATACTCTTAGAAGTCAGAAAATTAAAAGCTCAGAAAACATGAAAACATATAAGACATAGAATAAGACCCATAAAGAGTCCATAGTCCCAGTAGGAAAGACAGATAAGTAATAAAAAACAATAGGATCCCATGAGAGACACAAAAGTGTCCAAGTACGTAGAAGGTTTAGAACCAGAATGAAGACTCACCCCTCACAAAGGATGACAGTCCACAAAGGATGAGCTTCTTAGTAAGATTTTGAAAACAGAGATTAGAAGAAATTCCAGGCAGAGGATACATGGATGCCAAGGCATGTAGCAGCATGGTATATTTATAGGATTATAAGGAGTCATCTTGCTGGAGGAAAAAGATATGGGGAAGTGCTTCAAGATGGGTAGGGGGTTAAGTGGTTTTCAGGAGAGGTAAACAGAAGCTGAACACAGTTCCATGAAATACCTGGTAGGACATGCTACAGAACTTGGTCTTTATCCTGAAAGTCACAAGAAAGACAATCAGAGATCTTGAAAAAAGAAAACAACTCTATATTTGTAGGTTCTGGGAGGAAAATATGAGTTTGGTTTGGGACATATTAAATTAAAGTTCCTATCTGTATTTATATAAATTTAGTTAATTTAGATAGGAACTTATATAAACATAGATATGTATATATGTTAACATACATATATATATATATAAGTTAAAATATTCAAAAGGATATATGGAGTTGGGACTTGGGATGGTTTGGGGAGGAAATAGGGGAACCATCACACTGGCAGCCAAAGCCAGTGCAGAGGGTGAGCTCCCTTCAGGAGAGTGCATGGAGTCAAAGGCAAAGCTCAGGACAGCCCCTGCACATCAGCCTGCACAAAAGTCGGCAGAGAAAGAGAAGCCTGAGAGAAAGACCGGGAAGAAATGTTCCAAGCATTAGAGGATGACAAAGCTAAAGTGGGGCCAGGAAAGTCAAGGCGTGTTTCAAGAAGTGGTGCAGTCATCAGAGTTGACGTAGAGAGGGCAAGCAAATTATAGGCTGGAAAGAGCCCCCTGGATATAGCAAATACAAGGATCTATCAGTGGAAACAGTCGGAATCTCAGTGGAAGGCTGGTAGGTGGAAGCCCAAATAGGAGGTGAGAAAACGGAGATAGAAATAGGAGTCTACTCTTTGAAAAATAACTGAACTATAAAGAGAAGTGGAGGTGAGGGAAACGTTGAATCAAGGGAGTTTTTTATTTATTTTAAAGTATGTGAGACTGGAATGTGACTTGATATGAGAGACTTGTTTGTGTGATTGTAGGAAGGAGCCAGTCTTAAAAGAGAAGATGGAGATAAAGGAAAGGGAGGAGCTAATTGAAGGAACAAGGTTCCTGTTTCCTGAGGAGGCTAGGGAGTGTGGGTTGGGATAAGATGTACAGCACAGAAGGAGGTGGGCCAGAGACAGGGCAGCCCTTCCTCCGAGGGAGACGGGAAAGCTAGAAGGTCGTTGACAAGACAATCGCTAAGGAAGGGGAGGAGGAAGGAACAGGAAAGGAAGTGAAATCAATTGTTCTGAAGCTAACACGAGCTGACTGGGTGAAATCACATTACAACTATTTGGCCCAGCATCACTATGATGGAAATATCTGTACATACAATAAGAACTTTCCAAATTCTGGCTAGCAGCTAGCATATAAGACAAAGCCAAATCTTGTGGTCAAAGAATACGGATGATTCTTGGAGGTAGTATTAAGGAGCCATTGCCAATGATGGAAGTACTTCCAAAAGAAAGTACACACAATTTTAAAATAAAAGCTGGTCTGGTAGTTATTGTGTAGGTGGACAAGCCTAGGGCTGCCCCGATGGCTCAGTGGCTGAAGAATCTGCCTGCAGTGTAGAAGTCACGGAGACACGGGTTTGGTCCCTGGATCAGGAATTTCCACTGGGGGAGGAAATGGCAGCCTACTCTAGCATTCTTGCCTGGAGAATTCCATGGACAAGAGGCGGCAGAGGAGTCCATGGGGTCACAAAGAATCGGACACAGCTGAGCGCCGAAGCGTGCAAGCACAGACAAGCCTAACACTGTGTCGACTGAAAAAAAGATGCACAGCGTGAGAGTTTCGAGTTGAGGTTTATCTGGGGCAAAATGAGGACGGCAGCCTGGGAGACAGTACCTCAGAGAGCTCTGAGAAACTGCACCAAGGAGGCAGTGGAGGAAGGTCCACATACGTGATTATGGTGAAGGGGGAGTTCGAACAATCAAACACTTATCTTAGAAAAGGGTTTTTGCTAGTCATGAGGAGCTGATGTCACATAAGGGAATTAGTGCTTTCCTATATATGAGGAGATGCAAGGATTGGGATCATGAAATCAGTTCTTGTAAATAACTGTCTAAAGACCTGTCTCACCAGTTTTCCTGTAGCTCAAAGTGCCTCACTCTGCACCCTGGACTCCCTTCAGGGCATGTTGAAGGTCAACAGCCGCAGTAGCACCCGATTCAATCTCTGCAGAGGCAGATGGCAAACACTCAGAAAGTGCCAATTTGTCTTTGACAACTGCATCTCTCAACTTTACCCTAATTTCATGTGTAACTCAGTTAAAAATGAACTCTGGTTAAACCCATCACCCCTAAAGCCAACTGGACACAGTCTAACACTCCATGGATAATCAAAAGTCCTACATGGCCCCCTGAGTGAAGTCATTTAGTCATATCCAACTCTTGGTGACCCCGTGGACTGTAGCCAAACAGGCTTCTCCGTCCATGGGATTCTCCAGGCAAAAATACTGGAGTGGGTTGCCATTTCCTTCTCCAGGGTATCTTCCCGACCCAGGGATCAAACCCGGGTCTCCCACATTGGAGTCAGACTCTTTAGCCTCTGAGCCACCAGGGTTACACCGCCCCCTACCTCCATACATTTTAGCCATTCCTTGGCCTTAACAGATATCCTATTCCCAAAGGAGGCTCTTTCTAGAGTTAAAGTCATTTCAAATACTGAGAAATGAATTTGGCACAACCAGAATATATCTCAATATGTATTGATATCCTTCCCAAAGAGTTAGGGAGTTTGTATCCTCTTGGAAATGGCAGCAATTCCAAGCCAGGGGGTAAAGTTATTTTGGCTTTGTTACCTTCTTTCATGCTTTTTCTTTTCTTTTTGGCAGCTGTATTCTCTTCTCTCATTTAGGATGCCACCTCCTGATCTCTACCTTTCACTTTCCATGAAAACTCACTTTCAGTATAGGATCTTAAATTACATTAGTCGTTTGCACCTTAATGTAAATCTAGGGAACTGTGTTTACTCACTAGGGGACATGGTTACATAACAACTTCCTTTTTAATTGTAGGCCTTGATCTCTGTTTAAAGAGTTGGACATCCAGAAGCAGGACACAGATACCTTTGGGGGCCCAAACTTTTCTTAGCAATGAGAATCTCCTCTATGTTTACGGCTGATTTTTCCTGGAACTGTGGCTCCTACTTGTGATGGGACAAATGGAGGCCACTGGGGTCACTCACATCCCACGTGTTAACCAGCCTCTGTGACCATTTGTCCTTCCTTCATCCTGCCCTTGTTCTGCCCTCCCAAATCTTCCAGAACTAGGGCAGAGCTCCCAGGTAATTTTCTGGGGTGAGAGCCCAGCAATGATCAGAGCCTTTGAAGATTCCTCTCTCTGACATCATGCTACTTTTCCTTCCTCATAGTTCTTTGTTAATGGAAAGTGAACATAATATAGTATAAATACATGGAAACAAATACAATTTTTTGTTAGTCGAAACATGGTCTTATTTCATTGCTTTCTCTGAAACTCTTATAAGCACCCTTTTATTTTTTTAATGTATCAAATTTCTTTTTATTAATGAGTACTTTCCAGTGATATGGATGTATGAGCGATTATTCTATCATTTATTCAAAGAAAACTTTCCAGTTGTCACCAGTATTTTGTTTTCATAAATAAAGTTGTTATTAACATTTGTGCATAGATTTTTTAATATAAATTTATTTATTTTAATTGGGGGTTAATTACTTTACAATATTGTATTGGTTTTGCCATACATCAACGTGAATCCGCCACAGGTATACACGTGTTCCCCATCCTGAACCCCCTCCTTCCTCCCTCCCCGTACCATCCCTCTGGGTCATCTCAGGAGCACCCTTTTCTTTTGTCTCCTCATTGAAGTCAGTGGCTGTTGGATGGTCCTGGCCTTTGTAATTGTTCCTGAGCATCTCTGGATGCCTATAATTCAGGTATTGGGGCTGCGTATTTGTATAGACTGTTTTACTCAAGCTTCATCTTTAGGCAAACAGCTGTATCTTGGAAAAGTCCTATATCTCTACACTTCTTCCATGTATACTTCACCAAACGATGAAAAATTGGAGTTGACACCACGTGGATTATTTATGTGGGTAAAATCCCACCAGGCTGCTCATGATGTACTATGAGCACTTGCTATTCTGCTGCTTTGGCTCTAGGAAAACCAACTGCACTTAACAGAAGAATCGGTTGCCCCTGAGAACATGATCCCTTTAAAACTTTCAGAGACTCCAGTGGAAAGATTGTGGAGCTTTGAGGTCTGGGTCCAGTTCCTAGGATGTTGTGATTCAGCATTCTTCAGATAAAGGATTCACCAAACACTAAACTCAACATATGAAATAGACTCTTGGTTAGAATGAATCTTTACTTCGCCCTCAAATATTATTTGCCTCTGATATTGAAAGTGACTCTAGCACTAGAAAAGCAAGATGGGGGAAACCTACACCAGACAGGGGAGGGTCTGAGAGAAGGACACTCCCACAGTGAAGTTTTTGTATATGTTTCCTGATTATATAAGCAACATAGTGATATATGCCTACTGAGGAAATTTTGGAAATAAAGATAGTCATAAAGAAGAAAATTAAAATTACTTCCCATAACATTCTGGTGTATTTCCTTTAATTCAAGAACTAAAGAGCCTCTTGATGAAAGTGAAAGAGGAGAGTGAAAAAGCTGGCTTAAAGCTCAACATTCAGAAAACTAAGATCATGGCATCCAGTCCCATCACTTCATGGCAAATAGATGAGGAAACAGTGGAAACAGTGGGTGACTTTATTTTTTGGGCTCCAAAATCACTGCAGATGGTGATTGCAGCCATGAAATTAAAAGACGCTTACTCCTTGGAAGGAAAGTTATGACCAACCTAGANGGTGCAGTCATCAGAGTTGACGTAGAGAGGGCAAGCAAATTATAGGCTGGAAAGAGCCCCCTGGATATAGCAAATACAAGGATCTATCAGTGGAAACAGTCGGAATCTCAGTGGAAGGCTGGTAGGTGGAAGCCCAAATAGGAGGTGAGAAAACGGAGATAGAAATAGGAGTCTACTCTTTGAAAAATAACTGAACTATAAAGAGAAGTGGAGGTGAGGGAAACGTTGAATCAAGGGAGTTTTTTATTTATTTTAAAGTATGTGAGACTGGAATGTGACTTGATATGAGAGACTTGTTTGTGTGATTGTAGGAAGGAGCCAGTCTTAAAAGAGAAGATGGAGATAAAGGAAAGGGAGGAGCTAATTGAAGGAACAAGGTTCCTGTTTCCTGAGGAGGCTAGGGAGTGTGGGTTGGGATAAGATGTACAGCACAGAAGGAGGTGGGCCAGAGACAGGGCAGCCCTTCCTCCGAGGGAGACGGGAAAGCTAGAAGGTCGTTGACAAGACAATCGCTAAGGAAGGGGAGGAGGAAGGAACAGGAAAGGAAGTGAAATCAATTGTTCTGAAGCTAACACGAGCTGACTGGGTGAAATCACATTACAACTATTTGGCCCAGCATCACTATGATGGAAATATCTGTACATACAATAAGAACTTTCCAAATTCTGGCTAGCAGCTAGCATATAAGACAAAGCCAAATCTTGTGGTCAAAGAATACGGATGATTCTTGGAGGTAGTATTAAGGAGCCATTGCCAATGATGGAAGTACTTCCAAAAGAAAGTACACACAATTTTAAAATAAAAGCTGGTCTGGTAGTTATTGTGTAGGTGGACAAGCCTAGGGCTGCCCCGATGGCTCAGTGGCTGAAGAATCTGCCTGCAGTGTAGAAGTCACGGAGACACGGGTTTGGTCCCTGGATCAGGAATTTCCACTGGGGGAGGAAATGGCAGCCTACTCTAGCATTCTTGCCTGGAGAATTCCATGGACAAGAGGCGGCAGAGGAGTCCATGGGGTCACAAAGAATCGGACACAGCTGAGCGCCGAAGCGTGCAAGCACAGACAAGCCTAACACTGTGTCGACTGAAAAAAAGATGCACAGCGTGAGAGTTTCGAGTTGAGGTTTATCTGGGGCAAAATGAGGACGGCAGCCTGGGAGACAGTACCTCAGAGAGCTCTGAGAAACTGCACCAAGGAGGCAGTGGAGGAAGGTCCACATACGTGATTATGGTGAAGGGGGAGTTCGAACAATCAAACACTTATCTTAGAAAAGGGTTTTTGCTAGTCATGAGGAGCTGATGTCACATAAGGGAATTAGTGCTTTCCTATATATGAGGAGATGCAAGGATTGGGATCATGAAATCAGTTCTTGTAAATAACTGTCTAAAGACCTGTCTCACCAGTTTTCCTGTAGCTCAAAGTGCCTCACTCTGCACCCTGGACTCCCTTCAGGGCATGTTGAAGGTCAACAGCCGCAGTAGCACCCGATTCAATCTCTGCAGAGGCAGATGGCAAACACTCAGAAAGTGCCAATTTGTCTTTGACAACTGCATCTCTCAACTTTACCCTAATTTCATGTGTAACTCAGTTAAAAATGAACTCTGGTTAAACCCATCACCCCTAAAGCCAACTGGACACAGTCTAACACTCCATGGATAATCAAAAGTCCTACATGGCCCCCTGAGTGAAGTCATTTAGTCATATCCAACTCTTGGTGACCCCGTGGACTGTAGCCAAACAGGCTCCTCCGTCCATGGGATTCTCCAGGCAAAAATACTGGAGTGGGTTGCCATTTCCTTCTCCAGGGTATCTTCCCGACCCAGGGATCAAACCCGGGTCTCCCACATTGGAGTCAGACTCTTTAGCCTCTGAGCCACCAGGGTTACACTGCCCCCTACCTCCATACATTTTAGCCATTCCTTGGCCTTAACAGATATCCTATTCCCAAAGGAGGCTCTTTCTAGAGTTAAAGTCATTTCAAATACTGAGAAATGAATTTGGCACAACCAGAATATATCTCAATATGTATTGATATCCTTCCCAAAGAGTTAGGGAGTTTGTATCCTCTTGGAAATGGCAGCAATTCCAAGCCAGGGGGTAAAGTTATTTTGGCTTTGTTACCTTCTTTCATGCTTTTTCTTTTCTTTTTGGCAGCTGTATTCTCTTCTCTCATTTAGGATGCCACCTCCTGATCTCTACCTTTCACTTTCCATGAAAACTCACTTTCAGTATAGGATCTTAAATTACATTAGTCGTTTGCACCTTAATGTAAATCTAGGGAACTGTGTTTACTCACTAGGGGACATGGTTACATAACAACTTCCTTTTTAATTGTAGGCCTTGATCTCTGTTTAAAGAGTTGGACATCCAGAAGCAGGACACAGATACCTTTGGGGGCCCAAACTTTTCTTAGCAATGAGAATCTCCTCTATGTTTACGGCTGATTTTTCCTGGAACTGTGGCTCCTACTTGTGATGGGACAAATGGAGGCCACTGGGGTCACTCACATCCCACGTGTAAACCAGCCTCTGTGACCATTTGTCCTTCCTTCATCCTGCCCTTGTTCTGCCCTCCCAAATCTTCCAGAACTAGGGCAGAGCTCCCAGGTAATTTTCTGGGGTGAGAGCCCAGCAATGATCAGAGCCTTTGAAGATTCCTCTCTCTGACATCATGCTACTTTTCCTTCCTCATAGTTCTTTGTTAATGGAAAGTGAACATAATATAGTATAAATACATGGAAACAAATACAATTTTTTGTTAGTCGAAACATGGTCTTATTTCATTGCTTTCTCTGAAACTCTTATAAGCACCCTTTTATTTTTTTAATGTATCAAATTTCTTTTTATTAATGAGTACTTTCCAGTGATATGGATGTATGAGCGATTATTCTATCATTTATTCAAAGAAAACTTTCCAGTTGTCACCAGTATTTTGTTTTCATAAATAAAGTTGTTATTAACATTTGTGCATAGATTTTTTAATATAAATTTATTTATTTTAATTGGGGGTTAATTACTTTACAATATTGTATTGGTTTTGCCATACATCAACGTGAATCCGCCACAGGTATACACGTGTTCCCCATCCTGAACCCCCTCCTTCCTCCCTTCCCGTACCATCCCTCTGGGTCATCTCAGGAGCACCCTTTTCTTTTGTCTCCTCATTGAAGTCAGTGGCTGTTGGATGGTCCTGGCCTTTGTAATTGTTCCTGAGCATCTCTGGATGCCTATAATTCAGGTATTGGGGCTGCGTATTTGTATAGACTGTTTTACTCAAGCTTCATCTTTAGGCAAACAGCTGTATCTTGGAAAAGTCCTATATCTCTACACTTCTTCCATGTATACTTCACCAAACGATGAAAAATTGGAGTTGACACCACGTGGATTATTTATGTGGGTAAAATCCCACCAGGCTGCTCATGATGTACTATGAGCACTTGCTATTCTGCTGCTTTGGCTCTAGGAAAACCAACTGCACTTAACAGAAGAATCGGTTGCCCCTGAGAACATGATCCCTTTAAAACTTTCAGAGACTCCAGTGGAAAGATTGTGGAGCTTTGAGGTCTGGGTCCAGTTCCTAGGATGTTGTGATTCAGCATTCTTCAGATAAAGGATTCACCAAACACTAAAATCAACATATGAAATAGACTCTTGGTTAGAATGAATCTTTACTTCACCCTCAAATATTATTTGCCTCTGATATTGAAAGTGACTCTAGCACTAGAGAAGCAAGATGGGGGAAACCTACACCAGACAGGGGAGGGTCTGAGAGAAGGACACTCCCACAGTGAAGTTTTTGTATATGTTTCCTGATTATATAAGCAGCATAGTGATATATGCCTACTGAGGAAATTTTGGAAATAAAGATAGTCATAAAGAAGAAAATTAAAATTACTTCCCATAACATTCTGGTGTATTTCCTTTAATTCAAGAACTAAAGAGCCTCTTGATGAAAGTGAAAGAGGAGAGTGAAAAAGCTGGCTTAAAGCTCAACATTCAGAAAACTAAGATCATGGCATCCAGTCCCATCACTTCATGGCAAATAGATGAGGAAACAGTGGAAACAGTGGGTGACTTTATTTTTTGGGCTCCAAAATCACTGAAGATGGTGACTGCAGCCATGAAATTAAAAGACGCTTACTCCTTGGACTGAAAGTTATGACCAACCTAGAAAGCATATTGAAAAGCAGAGACATTACTTTGTCAGCAAAGGTCCATCTAACCAAGGCTATGGTTTTTCCAGTGGTCATGTATGGATGTGAGTTGGACTATAAAGAAAGCTGAGAGCTGAAGAATTGATGCTTTTGAACTGTGGTGTTGGAGAAGACTCCTCGGAATGCAAGGAGATCCAACCAGTCCACCCTAAAGCAAATCGATCCTGAATATTCACTGGAAGGACTGATGCTGAAGCTGAAACTCCAATACCTTGGCCACCTGATGCAAAGATCTGACTCATCTGAAAAGACCCTGATGCTGGGAAAGATTGAGGGCAGGAGGAAAAGGGGACAACAGAGGATGAGATGGTTGGATGGCATCAGTGACTCAATGGACATGGGTTTGAGTGGACTCTGGGAGTTGGTGATGGACAGGAAGGCCTGGTATGCTGCGGTTCATGGGGTTGCAAAGAGTCGGACATGACTGAGTGACTGAGCTGAACTGAACTGAACTGAAATGATATTTTATAAAATTGAAGTATATCACCTGTATAGTTTTATATCCTGATTTTTTCAATTTACATTATATCACAACTATAACCAGCTTGATTATAAAGCCTCAAACTCATCAAGATATACACCTGGAATATTTTAATTTTTCCAGTAATTGTTACTACCATGCTGTGTCAAATTTTCTTCTCCCATTGGGGTAGAGACAGCCTTGACAACAGCTCAATCTGACTCTGTAACTTTCAGTCCCATTCAGTTATTAAAACTGTCTCATTTCATTATTAAGCCTAGTATTTCACATTAAAAAATTTAATCTCATATTTGATTTATTCAAAACTCCTCCTATCCCCAAGGAACTAGATGTACAGTGTGTACTGGAAAGGATGGTATGGGGGGCAGAGGGCAGAGTCTGTTTCTTATATCCCCTCTCTTCTCTGCCCTTACTCCTCCTGTATAGGGATATACTCAGAGGAGAAAAAAAAGGGGGGGAAAAACCCCTCCTATGTCAGTGGTCCCAAACCTTTTTGGCACCAGGCACCAGTTTTTTGGAAGACAAATTTTCATAGACTAGGTTGGAGGGGTATGATTTTGGGATGGTTCTCATAAGGAGCATGCAACCTAGATCCCTCACGTGTGCAGTTCACAGTAGGGTTTGTGCTTCTAAGAGAATCTAATGCTGATCTGACGGGAGACAGAGCTCAGGCAGTATTGTGAATGATGGGGAGTGGCTGTAAATACAGGTGAAGCTTCACTTGTTTGCCTGCTGCTCACCTCCTGCTGTGGGGCCTGGTTCCAATTCCAGTCTGTGGCCTGGGGGCTGGGGACCCCTGTCCTATGTGACTGCCTTGGCAAGTTGCCGCCCCTTTCCTTTTGGTCATCACCACTATTCCAGCTCTTTGTCATCTGGTTAATATAGATGGACAGGGAAGCCAACAGTCCTACTGATGAAGGGCTGTCCCCATGGTACCACTTTTTGCCTCCAAGTTCAGCATGCCTACCATTTTCATACATGTTCCGTGGCCCTACTGTGTGGTTGTGAGCATAAGAAATATTTGGGGGACACTCAAGATGGTAGTTCTTGTCCTCTCATCACTTGGCAGTACCACAGTACTCCTGCTCAACCTCAGTGCTCTCTTCCTAGCTCTGAGAACCTGGGAATGAGACGTCAGGCCCTCCTTCTTTATGCCCCCAGTAGTCATAAGCCATTCTCTTTGGACCCTCTCTTTTAGCCTGAAGATGATGATAACTGCGAAGGTGATGATTTTCTCCACTTTTCTTCCATGGGGAGATAAAGAGTAAATTAAACTCCCTTGATAAACTATACTCCCTGGAAAAGGTGACTCTATTTTATTTCTCCATGCTAAAAAGCCACCAAATCAATTCAGATTTTGTCAGTTCTCTTAGTATGGTGAGTCTCAAGACTAAGGATCAGGTCTCCTTTAAACTCAGCCCCTACAATATTTAATTATTTTGTTTCCAGTAGCTCTCTGTCTCCACTACAAACAGTACTATTTTCAAGAGTAAAGTGTTCAGTAGGTACCATCTCATCATTACAACAGCACTTTGCAAACATCTTTTTATGGTTATGTTTTATTCCATTATACAGATTACCACATCATTGAAATGCTTAGGTTGTATGTATATGTGTGTGTATGTCTATATATATGAGTGTGTTTGCATATATAGTTGATGGTGGAATAACACAAATCTGAACTGCACAGGGCCACTTACATGTGGATTTTTTTTTTCAGTAGAAAATATTAATCATACTACAGATTTGTGGTTGGTTTACTCTTCAATGTGGAAATGCAGATTCCAAGGAACTGCATATATGGCAGGCTGACTATAAGTCATGCAAGGATTTTTGACTGTAAGGAGGATCTGCATGCCTTACCATGCGGCCTCTCACCCCTGTGGCATTCAGTGATCAACATGTATGTATAGACCCTCACACACGCATGTGCGCACACACACACACATATTTTTGGAATGAGATTAAGGTTATAGGCCTGGCCATGCAATTTACTAGTAGACCACAGAACTTATGAGCATTCTTAGCTGTATGCAATAGAAACTAACTCTGGCTAATTAATTTAAAAGGATACTAATATACAGCATCAATGAGTTGAACAATTAGACCACAGTTTAGATGTTGGAAAGCTTCAGGGATCTGGATAGCAGAAATGAATGGCTAGTCATTTTTAGGGTGCTGTCAGTACTCAGACCCAACTACTTTCAATTCATGCATTACTCAACTCAGGATTCTGATTCCCAGGAAATAGAATCTGATTGACTTTACTTAGTTACATATGATCAAACACAGCAAGGATGAGAGGGCTGTGAGGGATTTATAGTACCCAAACAACAATTAGTTTGATTTCCATAACCCTGATAAGGACCACTTATGATTGGGTGTAGTGCTAAGCAAGAGAAAACAGATGGTCATGGGCTAATAGGGGGTTAGTTTTTCCTCATATAAGTCTAGAGGTAGGCAATGCAGGGGTGATGATGCAGGGCTCAAGAATGTCATCTAAAGCCCAGGTTCCTTTTGTCTTCCTGATATGGCTTCTTCGAATATGGTTTTCATCCTTGGGGTTGCAATATGGGTGCTGCAGCTCCAGGCTTCATATCCATATTCCAGGCAGAAAGAATATGTGAGGGGCATACAAATCTGTCTGTTAGAAAACGTTGTCATAGATTCACCCAGGAACTTTGACTTACATCTTTTGAGTAGACTGTCTTATTGCAAGAAGAAGGGTGAAAGATGATATTTTCGTTCTCTAATCTCTATAGCGGAGGAAGGCAAGGGTGGAGCTGGTTGTAAGTGCCTCATTATCTTTATGACCTATAAAATCACTTTTATTCATGCCTCTATAAAATGAGGACAATGTTGCCTACCTTGTGGAGTTGTTTTGATGTTGCCTACCTTGTTGAATTGAGATAACGTATGATAAATTCTTATCATGGTGCCTTGAATGTCATAAACTCTCTATACACTTAAAAAAAAGTGACAGTATGCTGTATCTATGTTCATAGACCATGGAAAGAAAGAAATATACAATTCACAATAGGGTCACAGCCTCTCACCCCAGGACTTCTCACTTAGCTGGGAACTCAGTTGAATTCTGAGAACTTCTATTCATAATCTCTATAGATGGCAGCTGGTAGGGATCAAGAGACTACCAGCAATCTCGATTCTTTCCACAGTGCTAGTTATTGTACACAGGATACTTAGGAATGCACCTAATTTGGCATGATGTTTGTGCTGTTCTGCCTCACTGTCATAATTGTGTCCTGAAGAGATGTGAGTAAATAAAGATTTGGTTAATACCTTTGGGTGTGGAACTGGTGGAGCTGGAGTGTGATCTGGCTTGTCCACTGACCTCCCTCATGACCCTGGGGTGAACCTAAGAACTTCAGTTTACTCATCTGTAAACTGAGGACATAGCAACTCTTACAGGAGATTTTGGCAATCAAATGAAGTAATATATGCTAAATCCCTTTGTAAAATATGGGTATACAAATCAAAGAAAAATGTTATTGCTCAGTCTTGTCTGACTCTGTGCAACCCCATGGACTCCTCTGTAGCCCACTAGGCTCCTCAGTCCATGGAACTCTCCAGGCAGGAATACTGGAGTGGGTAGCCATTCCCTTCTCCAGGGGATCTCCCCGACCCAGGGATTGAACCCAGGTCTCCCGCATTGCAGGCAGATTCTTTACCATCTGAGCCACCAAGGAAAACCAAATAAAAAACAATACAAATAAATAATACAAATAAAATACAAACCAAAAAAAATCTTTAAAACATGGAGATGCACCTAGAGTGTGCATGGAAGAAGGGGGACTTGGTGACGCGCATATGTAAGGATACCATTTCTCCTGTTAGTACATTCACCAGAAGAGCCCAAACGCTCCCATCACCTCCAGGCTCCAGGCACAAGGGTCCCAACTAGGCAAAACAGTCAGGGGGGTAGTTTGTCTTCATCCCCTTCCTCCCATTTGGTGATCACCCTTCTGCAGCTCCAGGACATCTGTACTCTCCAGCTCTTGCCAGCATACCAAATTCAGCTCCTGTGTGTGTGGCAAGAAGTCAAGTACAGCCACAGGAGCAGGCAAGAGAAGACTGATGTTGAGCTGTAACATGTGCTGGGCTCTCTGCTGGGTGTTTTATCTATCTTAAGCTTCAATACCCTCTTTTCAGATACATGTAATTTTCTAAATAAAGTTGTTTTTCCTGGCGGCACCGTGTCTTTGTTGCAGTGCACGGGCTCTTTGTTGCTGCATTCAGGCTTTTCTCTAGTTGCAGTAAGCAGGCGCGACTCTCTAGTTGCAGTTCGAGGGCGTCTCGTTGTGGTTGCTTCTCTTGTTGCGGAGAGTGGGCTCTAGAGCACATGTGGCCTTCAGTAATTGTGGCTCAAGGGCTTAATTGCTCTATCACATGTGGGATCTTGATTCCCTGACCAGGGGTTGAACCCGAGTCCCATGAACTGGCAGGCAGATTCTTAACCGCTGGACCACCAGGGAAGTCCCCATAACATTTTAAATGAGAAAAATGAAGGTCTTTTTAAAAGAGGTTAAGCAACTTGCCCATGGTTACAAAACTAGTAAGTTACTGAGTGAGATGGAAATCTAACTCTTCAGCTAAAGAGATCAGAGAGCATAAATTGGGGGACTATTTACCCAGTGTTGTCATTTTAGAAATACCGATTCTAAAGGCTGAAGCACTGAGGTGACTTGCCCAAGGTCACACAATGGTGTAACTGGATTCCGGATGTCAGAATGGCCAAACTAATAATTTTCCTACTGTGTGATCATGCAGTGCTGACATCAGTTGAGGAATCAGAAGGAAGCCTCAGGGCACCTGGGCCACTTCCCCACCAGAAATATACTGGCAGAAATTCTTTTGCTCCCTTTGTAAATATATCTCTTTAGAGAGAGTCCTACCTAGGCTTGCTTCAGCTTTCAGTGAGGGTCTGGGGTGGGAGGAGGTGGAGAGAAAGGGGAATGGAAGAGAAATGAAAAGCAAGAGAGAGCAAAACAAGGCAAGGGGAAAAATCAATGCCTCCTTGCAAGCAGGTGGGAGCTGCGGTGGTGATGAATATTTACCGGGTAGCGGTCTAATGATTTTAGAAATGTTTTTCCGACTGTACTGAGTGCTTGTGGGATTGTTTTTCAAGAAATAAAATACATTAAAGTTCAGTCATTAAGAGCTTAAAGGAGGAGGGAGAACAGGCTCCAAGCCCATTAGCACACCCTGTAGTTAAGTAAGGGCCTCATTCCTAATGCATTTTTAATTTATTCTGTTTTGTAAAATAAAACTTTAAACTGCTCCTTGTACTATCAAATTTGTAGGCATCTCCAGAGCCTGTCCCCAGCCACGGAGCTCTGGTGAGCTGTGGGGTGGTCACCACTGAGTTGAAGTCCCTGTGCCCTCCTGCCCTGGGTTTCCCAGGAGATCTGCCCAGCTCAGCTCTTTGCAGGAGCTCAGCCCAGCTTCTCCTTGCTGGGAAAGTCATCCACACACAGCTGAGGGTGCTGCTGGAAAGGGGAGGATAGGGTTTCAGGCTGAAGGCAGAGCATTGTGGCTTAGTCCATTGGAAAATCTGTGAGCAGAAGGAGAAAGGGAGACCCTGGGTTGACGGACTTCTAATGCAGGTATTCACCTTCTCTGAGAACTTTGGCAACCCAGGAGAGTTCCCTGCCTGAGAAGAAAGAAAGGGGGGCACAGGCTCCAGGAACCTGTAATGCATTAGCTCCTCTAGTCATCTCAACAGCTCTAGGAAATAGGCATTCATTTCCTTATTAGTCAGATGGGAGAACACATATAAGAATCCTTTTCACTGAATATAGTAAATTTTGAACTGAGAGCTAAACCTTGCTTTACCTCCCAAAGAAGACAGGAAAACTACTGGCCTGTAATACAGCTGACCAAGACAATTTGGACTTCTCTTTTTATCTTTCTCCCTACCCTAGTTTCTTCCTATAAATCTGCTCCTTCTTTCTTTCAAATTTTCTCAAATGTGTTCTTGTCAAAGAGGTCATCCCTGATCATTCACACAAAAAGCCCTACCACCACCACCCTGGGTCCCATTTTCTTGGTTTCTCTGCAGACTTACTGTCTTTACTTGTTTATTTTCAGTGTCCTTAATTAGACTGTAAGCTCTGTGTGAGCAAAGATTTCATCTTTTTTGTTATGTCTAGGAGAGTGTCTGGCATGTAGTTCAGTTCAGTTCATTTCAGTCACTCAGTCGTGTCCAACTCTTTGCGACCCCATGAACCGCAGCACGCCAGGCCTCCCTGTCCATCACCAACTCCCAGAGTCCACCCAAACCCATGTCCATTGTGTTGATGATGCCATCCAACCATCTCATCCTCCATCGTCCCCTTCTCCTCCAATCTTTCCCATCATCAGGCTCTTTTCAAATCAGTCAGCCCTTTGCATCAGGTGGCCAAGGTATTGGAGTTTCAGTTTCAAGATCAGTCCTTCCAATGAACACGCAGGACTGATTTCCTTTAGGATGGACTGCTTGGATCTCCTTGCATTTCAAGGGACTCTCAAGAGTCTTCTCCAACACCACAATTCAAAAGAATCAATTCTTCAGTACTCTGCTTTCTTTATAGTCCAACTCTCACATCCATACATGACCACTGGAAAAACCATAGCCTTGACTAGACGGACCTTTGTTGACAGAGTAATATCTCTGCTTTTCAATATGCTGTCTAGGTTGGTCATAACTTTCCTTCCAAGGAGTAACTGTCTTTAATTTCATGGCTGCAATCATGCATCTGCAGTGATTTTGGAGCCCAGAAAAATAAAGTCTTTCACTGTTTCCACTGTTTCCCCATCTATTTCCCATGAAGTGATGGGACCGGATGCCATGATCTTAGTTTTCTGAATCATGAGCTTTAAGCCAACTTTTTCACTCTCCTCTTTCACTTTCATCAAGAGGCTCTTTAGTTCTTCATCCCTTTCTGCCATAAGGGTGGTGTCATCTGAATATCTGAGGTTATTAATATTTCTCCCAGCAATCCTGATTNAAAAAAAACAAAAAACAAAAACACTAGTTCAGCAATTTCCATAGGAAAGTGTCCTTATATAATTTATCCAACTTTTGATATTGTTTTCACTGGGAGAGTTATACGGGAGCCCATACTGCTGGAAGTGAAATTTGAGGAAAGTCTGATACTACATGAAGCTTCAGTCTCACCTCTCACCAATCTCTTTCCATTTATTAATGAATTTGTATTGAACATCTATTAGGGGCCTGCATTTTGTTAGGCACCAGAAGACAATTGATAGCCTCTGTCTTTATGCAGCTGACCGTCTAGCAGGGAAGCAGCATGTTCTGGAGCAGCACAGTGGGGAAACCATTGAGACACTGGATCACAGAGAGCAAAGAGGAGAATGCCGAGAGGGAGAGAGACAGAGAACGAGAGACAGAGGCAGAGACAGGAGACAGAGAGAGAAACACTGGAGCATTTGGGAGGGATCGGGCCAGGAGAGCCTTGTAGACCACGCTAGAAATGTTAGATTTGCTCCTAAGAGCACTGGGAAGTCACTAAAGCTGTTTTGATCCCAAAGTGTGACAGTGATCCAAGGGGCTTTTCAGAAGATCTCTCCAGATTCTGGAGAGGATATATTGGACTTCGGGCTGAAAGCCTAGTGATGGAGCTGGAAGTGAAGTTTGAGAGAAGTCTGATAGTGCCTAAAACTTTAGCAGCCCAGAGGACACAGTAGAAAATGGAAGAAGTGGACTTGGAGAATTATTTAGGAAGTAGCATGTATGGAACTTGATGATGGTTTGAACGTGGGGAATAAGGAAGAGAGAGGACCAAGGACGTTGCCCAGGTCTCTCAACAGAGCAACTGGAAGGACGGTGGCATCATTACTTGAGAAGAGAACACTGGAGGCAGGGGTGCAGGGCTGTTGGGGAACCAGGATGTTCAGTTTGTAACACATCCAGGGTGCCTTTGAGGCGACTAGAAGGAGGAATCATATAGGTGGAGGTCCAGAATGCAGAGCCAAGGTCTGAGCCAGGGACAGAAATGTGTGAATTGACTGGAGGTCCTGGGGCCAAGGGGATGGGAAGAGCAGAGAGTGATGAGTCAGAGTGAAGGACAAGGGAGGGAGCATACCCAGGAAGGGGGCGCAGGGGACAGGGGCTCATAGGACTCTTCCTCATGGTCTCTAAAGATGCTGGAATAGGGTGCATTTGGTCTCAAATGTATAGTTCATCATATGACTTACAAAGCTCTTTCTGGGATGTGATCTTTTGGAAGCTGGTCTTTTTTCCTCCTGTTGGCACTACTCTTGACCTGGCTTTCTCTGCTACAGTTATAGTATTTCTCCTTTTAGTTCAGTGCACCGTAAACCTTCTTGCCTCAGGACCTGTGCCTTAGGAAACTAAGGCCACGAGATATTAAGAGCATTCCTCAGGCAGAACCATGTAACCTGTCTGCATGTAATACCAAACCTTTTGGCCTTTCTATTATACCTGGGAGCACCCTGGAGTCCTCTTCCCCTTAGCAATGTGAGCTGATCAGCTGCTGAATTTAGACAATTGGTTCCTTCAGGGAGTTTGACAACAGTTGTGGGGTTTGGAGGGAGGGTGGAGTGGGGCCTCTGGCATTGCCAAATTCTGAACAAGGTGGGAGGGGTGGGAGGAGGCTGTGGGTTGGACCTGGGTACTGAAGAGCATGTATCTTTTTGAGTATATAGTGCGGGAGGTGGTGGGGGAGTAGGGGTAGAGGAGGACAGACAGTCAGGGGTCTCCAAAGACAAGAGCTGTCTCAGCAATCCTTTTTTGTGGACAGGGTGTACCAGGTCAGAAGGTACCTGTGCCATGAAACTGGTCTAAGGACCTGGAAAGCAGCCTTGACTTGATGGAGTGGACTCTCAAAACCTTGAAGCAAGGCCGAATGCACCTCTCGACGTGTTTTCCACTCTGAATTCCAGTCTGACGAAATCACATGACCCACTTAAGCATTCGGGTATCTAAAAACTGACAAAAGGCCTTCTGAGCAATTGTGGGAAGTGGGCCTGTTTTCTCTGGGTGGTCCCCTTGCAGCTCACAGGAGAGACTGGGCAAGAAGTGAGCTCTGCCGACACAGGACACCCTCTCCTCCCATCCTCATGGGATCCAACATTCTGCGTCCCCTCAAAGCCCAGACTCATCATTCACTCAAGAGATACTTGGTGAGCAGCTGTTCTATGCCAGGCACAGTGGGATACACAGATGATTCAAACACGAGTCTTTCCCTCTGGGCAACTGGAAGAAGGGCCAAGACAAGAACCCAAGTGGAGGTCACAGAGAACACGAGAGGCAGCAAAAAAGCGATACAGAGGGACTTCTCTGGTTGAATGGTTAAAAATACACCTGCCAATGCAGGGGACTCGAGTTCAATCCCTGGTCCAGGAAGGTTCCACAGAATCTTCGGTGGAACAACTAAGCCCATGAACCGCAACTACTGAGCCCAGGCACTGCAGCTGGAAAGTAGCCCGTGTGTAGCAATGAAGACCTAGCATAGCCAAAAATAAGTAAATAAATATTTTAAAGAAAGGAATACAGAGGCACTCCAAAGAAGTTTAGGAAAGCCTCGGATTGTCTCTCCCTCCCTTCCTTCTCTGCCCAACAAGTATTTCTCTGGCTTCACTGGGCACAGATAGTTGGTGAACAAAAGCATGGACTCAGGCCAGACTGCCTAGGATTTTCTCCTAGCTCCTCCTCCCCACATGTCTAGTTGAGTGACAACAAGTAACTTACTTAATGTCCCCGTGTCTCAGTCTTCTCATTTGGAAATTGAAGATAATAGTAGTATTGATCCCATGGGATTAATGTGAGGATTAAATGAGTTAACACACGTCAGGCGCTTAGAATGTTTCCTGGCACACAGTCACCCTCAGAGCCTGATGTGAGCTATGATGACCTCAGAGCCTGATGTGAGCTATGATGATGACAGCTGTGACAACAGTGATGCCGGTGGTGTGCCAGGCACTAGGGGTGCAGCCAGGAACACAGTGAATAGAGAGGTGAGGTCCATGATCTCATTGCTTCCAGACTGAGCAAAGGAAGGGGAGAAAACTGGGAATCAGGGAAGGGCTTCACAGAGAATCTGGCTTTGAACTGAGCAGGCTCTGGAGCTGTATGATGGATGTGCATTGGGTTTCAAGCCAGAGCAAATACCTGGTGGTAGAAAGGAGGAAGTAAGTGTGTAGAGAGTGGTGCCTGAGATCCTGTCAAAGAATCATGCAGTAACAGCCCACGGTGTGAGGAACTTACTCCATAGCCCAAGTCTGCCCCTTCCCTAGGCCCTTTCCCCTCCGCAGAGACAGAAGAAGTGATGTAGTCAAAGGGCCAGTATTTCACCTGGAAGAAGAGGGTTAGGACTTTCTTTCAAGCCAGCAAGCATCAGTTTGAAAGTGGGTGACCCCCCACATCCCTCCCTGCTAAGCCCAAGAAAGAAGGAGACTCAGAGCCCCCCAGGCACCTCCCCACCCCCAGCACTCCTTTCCTGTGGGCTGCCTGAGGCAGGAAGTCCCTCCTCTCCACGTGAACTGGCAGCTGCCCCGTCCAGCGGGAGAGGGCCTGGATTCCTAGACCTCTAAAGGCTTGCTTCTCTGCTCTGGCCCTTGTTTAGGATGTCAGCCGACTCGGCTCAGATTGGCCTGTGGAGGTGCCCTGGTTTTACTGTGCTCTGTCTTAAGCAAGCCTCTTGGAGCTTCATCTGCCTCCGTAGAAAACAGAGATAATAATAGCATCACACAGGCCAGCTCTGAATGTCAAGTGAATAAACACATATGGAGAACGTGGTGCTGAATGGATGCTCAGTCCACGCCGCTTTCTTTCCCTTCCTCTGCACTCCTCTCTACACCTGCTATCTCAGTCGCACTTCACTTTCAGACCTGGATGTCAGTAGGGGACAAGGGAGTGTGGGCTCTCAGAAGAGAAAGAACACAGCCAGTCATTACATCACCTGTCCCTCTTCTTCCTGGCAGCCTGCTGGGGAGGCCACATGAGGTGTGTCAGGGTAAGATCTCCCTGGGGTGAAATGGCCAAGTGAGGAACACCGCGCCCCGCCCCTTGCCTCTAGTGCCCCAGTCCAGGTTTGTTGTTGTTGTTCTGCTCTTCCTTGGGATCAGGAAGTGATTTAGATGGTTATTTAACCCTGAGGATTAACTGATTTGTTGTTTGCAGTTGCTAAGTTGTATCTGCCTCTTTGCAACCCCTTGGACTGCAGCATGCCAGGCTTCCCTTTCCTTTGCTATCTCCCAGAGTTTGCTCAAGCTTATGTCCATTGAGTTGGTGATGCCATCCAATTATCTTATCCTCTGTCACCCCTTCTTCCTCCTGGCCTCAATCTTTCCCAGCATCAGGGTCTTTTCCAGTGAGTTGGCTCTTCACACCAGGTGGCCAAAGTATTGGAGCTTCAGCTTCAGCATCAGTCCTTCCAGTGAATATGCAGGGTTGATTCCCTTTAGGATTAACTGGTTTGATCTCCTTGCAGTCCAAGGGATTCTCAAGAGTCTTCTCTGTCGCCACAATTCAAAAACATCAGTTCTTCACTGCTCAGCCTTCTTGCCCTGATTAACTGATTGGAAAGTTTAATCTGCTACCCATCCCAAGGGCATTTTTATTCACTAGAGCAAACCATCCTAAGGAGAAGTAAATGGTCATGTAGTGTCTGAAGGACTTCTTGTGGAAGGACATTTGGGATCAGGAAGGCACAGAGGGCTGTGTGGGTCTCCTGCAGGTTTTTGGGTTGAGGACTTCCTACATCTGGAAAGGGGGCTGAGGGTCCTGCCCTCTGATACCCAGCCCCCTCTCCTCCAGGCATACTTCCTGCCTTGAGGACCTCCCAGACCTCCCATCACAGAGAGGTAGCTACCGGGGGCCAAGCAGCCACACTAAGATCTACAACAAAATTAGCATCCAGGCACGTTGCTCACAGGCTGCCCCTGCCCAGTGGCCAAGCCCAGCGGAGATATTGAGACAGGACCATTCCCTGGAGACAGGTGACTTCTTTATCAATGGCTTTGGCTCATTGCCTGGCACCCTGCCCCCCGCCCCTCCCCAGGATGGCTTTGCCAAACCGTCCTTAGACTGCTTGGCAGTCCAGCTGACCAGGTGGACTCTCTCCCTCTCTCCTTTACTTGTGGTCAGATTACATCACCATCTGAGAGCTCCCCCGTTTCCCCAACTCACTCCACTATCCCTGTGGCTTTCTTTCATATAAGCTGTTTCCCTAATCAAATCCTCGCACCTTTCATCTAGAGGGTCCCAGACTAACACCCTGCCCTCGTTTCTTTTCCAGCAACGTCCTGTTAATGCTGTGTATCTAAACTCACCCATCTTAAACACACCTGAACCACACTCTCCAGGAGCCAGGCCTGATGAAAGGCTCTGACAAAGTATAACTAAGAGGTAACACCTCCTAGAGTATTTGCAAAGGTCTCAACCAAGAAAAAAAAAAAAAAAAATACAGTAGAAGAGTGTTTATCCAGCATGCCCAGACCTCACCTACCTTTGATAAATATTAATAACATTTCAGTAGTTTAGAAATGTTTATTTCTACAGCACATAATGCTCTAAAAACTCAAAGAAAAATAAAGCCAAACATATTTTGGCCTCTGCTGTATCATTTAAGATGTAATATAAAGAATGATTCAGTTCAGTTCAGTTGCTCAGTCATGTCTGACTCTTTGCAACCCCGTGGACTGCAGCACACTCGGCTTCCCTGTTATCACCAGCTCCAAGAGTTTACCCAAACTCGTGTCCATTGAGTTGGTGATGCCATCCAACCATCTCATCCTCTGTCGTCCCCTTCTCTTCCCACCTTCAATCTTTCCCAGCATCAGGGTCTTTTCAAATGGGTCAGCTCCTTGAATCAGGTGGCTAAAGTATTGGAGTTTCAGCTTCAGCATCAGTCCTTCCAATGAACACTCAGGACTGATTTCCTTTATGATGGACTGGTTGGATGTCCTTGCAGTCCAAGGGACTCTCAAGAGTCTTCTCCAACACCACAGTTCAAAAGCATCAATTCTGCGGCACTCAGCTTTCTTCACAGTCCAACTCTCACAGCCATACATAACCACTGGAAAAACCATGGCTTTGACTAGACAGACCTTTGTTGGCAAAGTAATGTCTCTGCTTTTTAATATGCTGTCTAGGTTGCTCATAACTTTCCTTTCAAGGGGTAAGCGTCTTTAATTTTTTGTCTCCAGTCACCATCTGCAGTGATTTTGGAGCCCCCCCAAAATAAAGTCTCTCACTGTTTCCACTGTTTCCCCATCTATTTGCCATGAAGTGATGGGACAGGATGCCATGATCTTAGTTTTCTGAATGTTGAGCTTTAAGCCAAATTTTTCACTCAC
>SJYX01010505.1:9582-22868 GCA_006410675.1 Oreotragus oreotragus | reverse complement strand
CTCTGGTTCCTCTGCCTTTTCTAAATCCAGCTTGAACATCTGGAAGTTCATCGTTCACATACTGTTGAAGCCTGGCTTGGAGAATTTTGAGCATTACTTTGCTAGCATGTGAGATGAGTGCAATTGTGCAGTAGTTTGAGCATTCTTTGGCATTGCCTTCCTTAGGGATTGGAATGAAAACTGAACTTTTCAAATCTTGTAGCCACTGCTGAGTTTTCCAAATTTTCTGGCATATGGAGTGCAGCAGTTTCATAGCATCATCTTTTAGGATTTGAAATAACTCAACTGGAATTCCATCACCTCCACTAGCTTTGTTTGTAGTGATGCTTCCTCAGGCCCACTTGACTTCACATTCCAGGATGTCTGGCTCTAGGTGAGTGATCATACCATTGTGATTATCTGGGTCATGAAGATTTTTTTGTATAGTTCATCTGTGTATTCTTGCCACCTCTTCTTAATTTCTTCTGCTTCTGTTAAGTCCATACCATTTCTGTCCTTTATTGAGCCCATCTTTGCATGAAATGTTCCCTTGGTATCTCTAACTTTCTTGAAAAGATCTCTAGTCTTTTCCATTCTATTGTATTTCCTCCATAAAGAATGATAAGAAATAAAATTAATACAATGGGTTTATGTGCTTTGTTAAACCTATTATACAATATAAGCATATAGTATAAGTGGATCAAAACATCATTTGAGAATAATTCCATACTCCCAATTGTGAGCCCCCAAGAGGCTTCCTGTTATGGTTTCTTCCAAGGGAACCAGAGGCTGAGTCTATGAGCAGTCAGAAAGTTGACGTGGGTGAGGGGTAAGCTTCTAGGATGGAAACCAGAAGTGATGTTGGAGTAAGCAGGGCACTGGGAGTGTAACTGAGCCCAGAGTAGCCCCCAGGCCCAGAACTGAAGCCCCAACCCCTGATTCTCTGGCTCCTGTGCTCTGCGCAGCCTACGGGTGGACAGACACATCCAGAGGCCATACAGTAAAGACCTGGACCAAAGGCCATTTCTTCCTCAGCGCACTCTGATCTTCTAATTCTATGTGCTCCAAGCTGCTCCTAGCTCTCGACCTGGGCCTCACATGCCAAGGGCCACTCTGTCTGTATTTCGGCTCTTCAAATCTGGCTTTTCTCCAGTGCTCAACTCCTAACTCCTCAAAAACCAGGACTATGACTGGCACATCAGTCAGGGCTCGGCACCATAGCTCCTGGGAATCTATGCACAACACACGGGCAAGCCCAAACCCACTGCACAACATAGTTTTCCTGGAAGGTCTCTCTGGATTTGCACCTGCTGCCACTGGCTCACATTTCAGAAACCTGGAGGAAACTTGAACATCACGAATGAGAATCTTATTTGGTCTTATGAGCTGTCTTCTTTTTTTTTTCCTCTAGCTTTGTACTATGATAAATTGTCCGGTGAATCCTTGGACGTGGATGACATTCAGACCCATTTAGACTAATGAACTGTTTGCAAGTGATACAGCTGCATCTGATTTAGTGGGTGGATCCTATCCTAACAGACTCTTAAGATGCACATTTGATTCTTCAATAGGGAGATGGGTACTGACATCCTTCCTTTCTGTCTCTTGCTTTTGCTCCTGGAGGCTTCTTGGCCCTGTACCAACCTTAAGAAACTCAGCAGTGAAGCCTGGCATTGGACAATTGTGGAAAAGTTTGCCTTCCAGTTAGCACCCCTGCACTGGGGGCTGGAGGGGATCCTCAGAAAATGTACCCACTCTTTCTCCTCTCTCTCCTGCAACAACCTGGAGATGCAGGAAGGTGATAAGCTGCCTATGCTTCTAAGTGTTGAGGTTCCATCTAGAACTTAAGTATAAGAACCTATTACTTTATGAAATACGGCTGCTCTAAAAAGTTACATATAAATCTGATTGTGTTCAGGGGTAGAGTTGGACAGATTCAGTGAAATTAGATTTTAAATGTATCAGAGGCTTTGGGTATTTGAGAACAGCCTACGGCGATGCTTGGAAGAGAGAAGAATCTGGGATTTCCCTGGTGGCCCAGTGGTTAAGAAGCCACCTTGCAATGCAGGGGGTGCAGGTTCAATCTCTGGTTGGGGAATTAAAATCCCACGTGCTGCGGGGCAACTAAGGTTGCGGGCCACAACTTCTGCACCCACATGGCAACTACTTGGCCCACACGCTCCAGAGTGCGTGCATCATAACTAGAGGGTCAGTGCATTGCAACAAAAGATCCTGCATGATGCAACGAGGATCCTGAGTGCTGCAACTAAGACCCCATTCAGCCAAATAAAAAAATAAATACATAAAGGAAAAAGAGAGAGGAATCTTAGGTAGAAAAAATAACAACCTGAAAATTCTACTTGGTTCATTTGCTCATTCATTTCCTCACAAGATGAACTGTTTGTAGGGCACCAACTCTGTGCTTGGCTTTATTCCAGTGGCTAGTGACACAAAGGCTAATAAGCCACCTGCTGTATTTTTTAAGTCAGGGAATGCGTTCAAGACATAGCGAAGCCTGCCTCCCAGAACACCTATGTTTATACCACGCATGGGCATTCATTAGAACAGGCCAAGGTCCTGCCCTCAAGCTCAACCAGCGGGACCCGTGTTGGTAAGAGCCCACCGAAAAGTCCCTGAGCTGAGATTTCCTGCTCCTGAGGTCTGACATCATGGCCTTGCCTCTGTGCTAACAATGCCATGAGAAATGCAGGGGGAGGGAGTACTGGGGAGGCTCTGATGGAAGAGAGGACACCACTGTGGCATCATTGAGTGGAAAGTTATCCCAAGCCCAACAGGCAGGAAGAGCTTGCTTTCTTTGCAAAAGCACAGTCTTTTCTTCCATCCTCTAAAAAGATTTGTCTCCCTCTTCCTCACTGCTCCCTCTTTCCAGCTCCTCTCCACTTCTTCCTGCCGCCTCCAACCTGCGGCTTCAGGAAAATCAAGCGTCTCTGAGGTCAACCATCCAGGGCCATGGAGAAAGCATATGAAAGCAATCCTCAGAATTACAGCTGGAGGCTGCTTGACATATGTCGGCCTCAAAGCACATGTGAGACGGCTGTGTTAAGCTGTAACAACAGCGCTCCACGCCACCAGGCAGCAAATGGATTTTGGTTCCGCTTTAATTTCTAACGAACGGCCAAGCCTTCACCACATCCATCAGCGGGAGCCCTGCCTGCCGCATTAACAGCCTTGCTTAATGGCTGCCTTCCCGCTTATCACACCTCAGCCTGATTAAATTGTTATATAAAGAGAAATGTTTTTGCAATAAATACCTGTTGGGAATTTCAATCAGGTTCCCAGGCCACTGTTGCTGAGTCATGGTTCTTTTCTTCTCAGTTAATGAGGTTTTCATCAGCCCTGGCAGGGGTGGACTTGGGGGAGAAGAACTGATAGGTTTCAGTAGCACAGAAAGGAGAGAAGAATAGAGATGTAAACACCAGCCATCAGGTGGGAGATTTCCAGCTGGGAGTCTGGGAACAAGCCAGAGGTCCCTCGAACTCTCCCACCTTATTCCTGGGTCTGTGAGTGAAGTCCCTTCTCTGTGCTGGGAAGGGGTAGGGAGAAATCTGTGAGCAATGGTGGGGCCCTGCTCTGCTTGCTCTGTGTCCTCTCCAACCTCTTCCCTTCACCAGCCAAGCAAGATGTGGGATGTTCAGAAGGAAGCCAGAGGCCCAGGATGGGTGAGTAGGGAGCATGTGCTTACAGGCTTTCCAGACCTCTGTGAGCATGCAGTGTTATAATGCAGCAGGCCCTCTTCCCAGGACTTAATGAGTTGTAACCTCTGTAATCCTCAAAAGGACCCAATGAGCTTGGTATCGTCACCTCCACTTTGTGGATATGCACAGGGAAGCATCAAAAGGAGGAAATGAGTTGACCAATTCACACAACTGAGCGAGAGCAGAGCCAGCCTCTGACCCCAGCAGACTGCTTCTTAGCCAGGCCTAGACCTGCACTGGATACTGCTGAGCATTGGTGGGTGGTGCTTTTGAATACCCACCTACTTAACTGTGTGCTGAGTGTGTTACAGGGTATTGGAAATTGAAGATGATTACATGTACTTCTCTGCAAATGGTTGGTGATAGAGTTGGGGCAATAAAACACATCTGTGAAGTGGATCAAAAACAATCAAAAGGATAATCTTATTGTCAAGAAAACAAACCAAAAAAAGAAAAAGAAACTATACACATATCTGAGCACCTCTGATCTCGGAAAGCAGAAAGGCTCTTTTCCAGGCCAGCCTTACCCAGCAGGTGTAAAAAACCTGTGGTTGGACTGTGGCTGGGGAAGGGGTTTGATCAGAAGTGTTGGATAGCTAATCCAGGGTGGCTTCCTGGGTGTGGTGTCTTGTCAAGCCCCAAAGACACTGATGGATATGGATGGGCATAGGAAAGGGATGAGTGAGCTCCCTGTCATCTCCTTCCAACTTCTCCAGGAGCCCAGGGGTAGCAGCAGGAGACCAGGCTCACAGAGAGGGGGATGGCCCATGTCTGGTAGAGGCTCCACTGAGAATATTCATGAACAGGCTGAAGAAGGAGAGAAAGGGACCCCACCTCACTGCTCACTGGCTGTGATGAGACAGCAAGTTGATGACTTATGTTTTCGCCACATGGACCAGAACCTGAGCATTTTGACTCAGTATGAAATGTTCTGTGGCTTTAGAAGGGGAGAAAAAGAAATGAATCAACTTTCCAAGAAATTAGTTAACCCACAGATAGTTCATACTGGTCTAAACCAGATATTGGATACACACAATAGTAGACGCACAGTTTAGAGACATCCCATCAGGACACAAAATAAACCAGTTTAATCATCTCTCTCTGGCAGATAACGAAGCTGTTTCATTTTATTTTGGTTTATATCATGTTGGGCTCTCCAGGCCCAGTGAGTAAAGGGCTGTTATCTTGCCAGAGCGGGGGTGTGTGTCGGGGGGTGGGGGGTGGGAACTGGTCCCTAGAAGAAAGGAGGCTTCTCACCACACTTTCGTCATCACAGTATAAAGTCTGTGGTGAGAAAAGTGTTGTAGGAGAGGGGGTGGGAGTGCGTTTACAGTGTCGTCAAGAGGCAAAGAGAAGCTCAGGCTGAAGGGTGGCCCATGGCTTGGTACCAGTCAGTGAGAGGAGATGATTTGCTGAGTCATTGGACCACAACCTCCCTAGGCACAGCGTCTCCTCAGATAGCTTGACTCAACTGCCGCAATGGCCGTGAACTCTAGGAGGTGAACTCTGGGAGGTTTCAGCCTCCGGCTAGGTAGGGCAAGTGGCCCTGTCTGTCCTCCAGAAGGACCCCAGGGCCCAGAGGTGGGGACTGGCCCACCATCTTCTCAGTCTCCCGACCCTTCATCTGGATGACCCCAGTGCCCCTCTGCTGTCTCGTATACACCTTGCCACAGAGCCCTGCCAGGCATCCCTGACCCTCCTGACCTGCTGTCCCCTCGTAGCACCCCTGCAACCTCAGAGCTTGAAGACTCAGTTTTCTTACCCAATAAACGGGGACAGTAAAGCCTATCTCAAAGGTTGCTGGGAGGATCCTGTGAGATAAAGTGCCCCCTGGCTATGATAGCTTTTTAAGGAACCCATCCAGGATAGGATGGGCTTTTAGGGAATGACCATGGTCGTGACGTCTGCCTCCCAACCAAATGCCCTTTCAGCAAACTCCCTCATGCCAATGCCTGACTGACCTTCCCAAACCCCCACTTTTTCTCACTTATGCTTAATTAGCCACAGCCCCTACCAAATGTCTGTGAGATCAAGTTCAAATTCCCCAGCCGGGCGACCAACACCCTCCTCCATTGTCCCCACCTCATCTAGCCAGACTCCTCTCTCACAACCACAGAAGCTGTGGTTGACGCTGTTGCACTTAGCCTGGTCAATTTACTGTTCTCCTTTCACACCAACCTATTTTGCAGTTTAAGAAGAAAGCAACTAATGTAGTTGGCTCTAAATTTTTATTGAGTACATTGATAATGGTAGTAGAAAAACAGATAATATTTGTATTTGACTGTACATTTAAAAGAATATCTTTGTTGTTGTTCAGTCGCTAAGTTGTGTCCAACTCTTTGTGATCCCAGGGACTGTAGCTTAACAGGCTCCTCTGTCCTTCACTATATCCCCAAGTTTGCTCAAATTCATGTCTGTTGAGTCAGTGATGCTATCTAATCATCTTCTCTACTGCTCTCTTCTCCTGCCTTCAATCTTTCCCAACATGAGTCTTTTCCAATGAGTCAGCTTTTTGCATCAGGTGGCCAAAGTATTGGAGTTTCAGCTTCAGCATCAGTCCTTCCAGTGAATATTGAGGGTTGATTTCCTTTAGAATTGACTAGTTAGATATCCTTGCAGCCCAAGGGACTCTCAAGAATCTTCTCCAGCACCATAATTTGAAAACATCAGTTCTTCAGCATTCAGCCTTCTTTACGACCCAACTCTCACACCTGTACATAGTATCTGTATATATACCTATCTTTGCTGTTGTTTTAGTTGCTAAGTCACGTCCAACTCTTTTGTGATCCCATAGACTGTAGCCCGCCAGGCTCCTCTGTGCATGGAATTCTCCAGACAAGAATACTGGAGTGGGTAGCCATCCCCTTCTTCAGGGGATCTTCCTGACTCAGGGATTGAACCTGGGTCTCCTGCATTGCAAGCAGATTCTTTAGCATCAGAGCCACCAGGAAGCCTATACATATATATATATANTCAGCTTTTTGCATCAGGTGGCCAAAGTATTGGAGTTTCAGCTTCAGCATCAGTCCTTCCAGTGAATATTGAGGGTTGATTTCCTTTAGAATTGACTAGTTAGATATCCTTGCAGCCCAAGGGACTCTCAAGAATCTTCTCCAGCACCATAATTTGAAAACATCAGTTCTTCAGCATTCAGCCTTCTTTACGACCCAACTCTCACACCTGTACATAGTATCTGTATATATACCTATCTTTGCTGTTGTTTTAGTTGCTAAGTCACGTCCAACTCTTTTGTGATCCCATAGACTGTAGCCCGCCAGGCTCCTCTGTGCATGGAATTCTCCAGACAAGAATACTGGAGTGGGTAGCCATCCCCTTCTTCAGGGGATCTTCCTGACTCAGGGATTGAACCTGGGTCTCCTGCATTGCAAGCAGATTCTTTAGCATCTGAGCCACCAGGAAGCCTATACATATATATATATATATATACACATATACCTACAATTTCACACCCAGTTGAAACGGTAGGTTCAAGTTAACATTTGCCGAGCATATTCCAGGGCCTGTTACTGTACCAGGCAGAATATGAATGTGAAAATGAAGGACCTCAGGCTCCATGGCAGGTCGAGATGTTTTGGGGTCAGCACTTCCTCCTGCTTACCTGACATCATTTCCCACACGTGAAACCAGCTACTGATCCCATGGGTTTGTCCATCCTCACTTGCTCACACAAAACACAGATGCCAAGACACACATGGAGGCCCAAGTGCACAGAATTAATGTGGCATAAATTACTCCACCAAGGTGGCAGGTTCCATGTGGCCTATTCTATCTGCTGGATTACAACTTCTTGAAGCTTTGCATCTATTACCCTTCACAGGCTGCCGGACAGCCTGCAACACACTGTCATTTTTTGTTTGCCCTGATTCCTTGGCCCTTGTCTCCTCCATGGCCATTGGGGTGTACTCCTCTCAACTCAGGCCCCTCCCTTTGTCCTCCCTTTTGACCACACCCAGGTCTCTGACACTTTTATCCTGGCATCACCAGCAGTCAGGGTTAGGAGGGAACTTGGCTTGGTGTTCACGGCATCTGTTTCCACTTGGCAGCACTCGTTCAGAATGGGGAGCTGTCAGGCTCAAGGGGAATTTGCACAGTAGTCCATGAAGCAGTCTGATCTTTGGCAGTTTGGGGAAAGAGAAAAGTCTGAATTAAGTGGCCCTTAAGGCAACAGTTCTCTGCTCTAAGGTGACTTGCCAATGTGAGCCGTGGGAGCATGAAGGCTGCAGCTCCAGCAATTGTGTGGATGTTCCCTGGGAGCGCCATGGCAGGAAACCATCAGCACAGCACCTTGAGGGTCAGAACAAGCTGAAGAACACAGATGCCTATCATAGATCCAGACGGACCTGAGGACCCGTCCCTGTAATGGACTTTGGATCTGTTACCCAACCTCTCTGAGTTTCTATTGCCTCACCTGTAAAGTTAAAATAATAACTTTATAAAGCTGCTGTGAGGAAATGCATGTGAAAGAGCTGAGCTCAGTCCTGGGCTCCTAGGCATCACTCAAAAACATTTATTTGTCCCTTTGACAATCCTTGCCCTGCCCACATCATGGGGTTGTTAGGAGGATTTAAAAGTGCTCTGTAAATGGCAAAGTGTATACAGTGGGAGATGCTGTCCTGTCAAGACAGGGTTTGCAAACTTATTTTGTGGGAAGAAGCAGAAAGGAAATATTTTAGACTTTGTTGGCCCTATAGTCTCTATTGCAACTATTTAGCTCTGCCAAGTGTATCAGGAGAGCAGCCACAGACAATAGGTAAATGTATCAATAAAACTTTATTTGAAAGACCATAGAGCAAGCCTGAGTTAGCTGGTGGGCCATAGTTCACCAACTGAGCATTAGAAGATAGGGTGAGGATCAGGCCCCCCTTGGGTTATGTGACTGAGGCTCACTCCTTGCCTCCTTTTCTGGTAGCTCAATGTGGAACATTTCGTCTAGATCCACTGGGAGCCCCAATCCTCAGGAGCTACATCCCTCAGCAGGAAACTTGCAACTGGGAAAAGAGCACAAGGGTTGCCTTCCACCCACCTCCCCTTGTCTTGAGAGTCTGCGGGCGAGACTCTGGGTTTGGTTACTTGTCGGGGCAGCAGTCCATCTGGAGCAGGGTTGCACAGTCAAATGCCTACAGGTGAAGCTGGTAATAAACATGAGTGGAGGCTTGGGGTCCCTCCTCACAGTGCCACCCAGTCTGTCTTCTGCTTTCCCATTCTGGTTGTGTTGGGGGACAGAAAATAGCAGAGCCAGTGATGATAATAAAGGGCCACTGGCACGCAAGCCAGAAACAATGAGGAGAGGTGAAGACAAGTGAACTGGCCAAGTCACGGCCCACGTGGAGGGCCAGCTCCCACTGAAAGCTGCCACTGAGTAATGGGGGCCAGGGGCGCTGTTTACATACCTTCCAGTGTTCAGGACATGCTTCAAATTCTTTTCTTTCAAAGTCTCCCAAGTTAAAATACAGTATGCATTATACGATAGAGCCAAAGAAAACAGATCCGGGACATCTAAGGAGCTCATCCTGCAATTCTGGGTTTCTATATCTGGAGAAATGAAAGCTTCAAGTTGTGCTCTAGAGAGCACAGGGCCATGAAAGGAAAGGTTTCTGGAGGAGAGGCCTGGATGTGCTCGACAGCCAGGGCTTCTCAGCCTCAGGGTTTGGGTATCTGAGGCCCAATAGTTCTTTTTGGCTGGGAGCTGTCCTATGCATTTTAGGATGCCCAGTAGCATTCCTGGCCTCCACCCACTAGTGTCGGTCTCGCTTCCCTTCCCAAGTAGTAACACCCAAAACTGCGTCCAGACTTCTGTCTCGAGGAGCAAAAATCACCTGAGTCTCAAGTCACTGGGTTAACCCCCCAGAGACGGACAGGGATGGCACTGTGAGGCAGGCCTGTCAAGTGATAGTGCTTCAGCCGCTATTAGTGGGCAAATGTTTCTAAATTAGCAAATTTTAATTTAGACCTAAATCTCCATTATTGCCTGAGGCTGGAGGAAAATTGGTGACCGTTTAAAATTAATTGGAACCCCGCTGTGAATCAGTGGAGGGTGACAAGTAGAAAAGGTCCGAATGATAAACTGGGCCAGAGCGATGGGGCAGAGGGGCAGGGGATGTGGGGCAACAGCTGGTGACAGATGGATAAGGAACCATGACTGGTCGGGAGCAGGGAGTCCTGCCAGGGAATCCTGCAGCCACGCTGTGAGAGCAGCGGCAGCTGTGGCCTCAACACGGGACCCTGAAGGGAAACCAGTGTTCAAGCTTCAAAGGCCTGGGGCTGGAGGCGACCGAGTTCCACAGGGAACATGATCCGCCGGGGACAGAGGCAGGTAAAACAAACCCCTGAAAATAGGGACTGATGGTTCCTGAGGCCGACAGCACTTTCTTAAAGTATCCAGACACCCTGGGGCTGTGCTTTATTAAAACCACTGGAGTTGGTGTGTCAATTCTCTCCTTAAACTCAGAAAACCATGATAAATGTAGATGATCCCTCAGACCAGTAGCTAAGGGACTCAGTCTCATCAGGATTAAGCTCTGGCTATAGAAATTGGAGAGCTTCCCTGCTGGTTCAGCGGTAAAGAATCCACCTGCAATGCAGGAGACACTGGAATTCGGGCTCGATCCCTTGGTTCTGATGATCCCCTGGAAGAGGACATGGCAACCCACTCCAGCATTCTTGCCTAGAGAGTCCCATGGACAGAGGAGCCTGGTAGGCAGCAGTCCATATGGTCGCAGAGTCGGACACAGCTGACGCAACTCAGCACACATGCATGCAGGCACGTGGGCACTGGAAGCCTGATCATGGGGAAAGAGATGCAAGCCTTTGAGGGAGAGATGGTGGTGTTCTAACAGAAGTGAGTGGGTGCAGAGGGGGCAGATCTGGAGGCAGTGGCAGGAGTGACTTTGAGAAGGAGAAAGGGGCTGGGAAGGGTCTTCTGGAGAAAAAGGCAAGGGCTAAGGGAAACCTTCAGTCAGAGGAGTGCACCTGGGGGTCTGGATGGAGGAGCAGAGCTGGAGGAGGCATTTCTGTTAGGACGGGCTGTTGTCTCAAGCTCCTCTGAGTTTCGGTCTTAAGTGAGGCCTTAGCAATTCAGGGTTTCTTCTTTTGACTTTCTGTCATGGACATTTGAGGTTAAAAGACTACAGCTTAGTTTGCCAGGCTGCAAACATCGCTGAAGTTTTGGCTGCAGGCCACCAAGAGCCTCCCAGGGAGAAGGGGGCTGTCTGAGCCCTGGCCATGTTTCTAGGACCTCAGCAGTCAAAGCTGCCCTTAGAAGCAGGAAGTGAAAATCCACATCCAGCCCCGTTGTCCAGGGCAATGGCCAGCAATCCCATTTTATGAATTAAAAAAACTTGAGGTGCTGGAAGTGTGAGTCACTCAAAGCCAACCAATCAGGAAGTTCAGGTGTGGAAAGGAGCCCTAGGGTCTGGACCCCTTCCCGCTCTAGACTCCTTTGCATGTTCCATGTTGCTCATTTCAAGACAATAGTGCCTATGGATGTGCGCTTTCCTGGTGGCTCAGTGGTAAAGAATCCACCTGCAGTAAAGGAGCCACAGGAGACACGGGTTCAATCCCTGGGTTGAGAAGATCCCTTGGAGGAGGACATGGCAACCCATGCCAGTATTCTTGCCTGGAGAATTCCATGGACAGAGGAGCCTGGTGGCTACAGTCTATAGGGTTGAAAAGAGTCGGACAGGACTGAGTCATCTTAGCATGCACACATGCGTGTGGATGTAGTTANGGACATGGCAATCCATGCCAGTATTCTTGCCTGGAGAATTCCATGGACAGAGGAGCCTGGTGGCTACAGTCTATAGGGTTGAAAAGAGTCGGACAGGACTGAGTCATCTTAGCATGCACACATGCGTGTGGATGTAGTTAGATGAGAGAAGAAAGAGTATCTGAGCTCAGGCCTCCGGGTGGGGAGTAGCTTGGACTCTCTAGGGGCTTGTCTGCCCAGGACACTTCAGGAGGGGACATGAACACTGCTCTGAATTTTAAGACAAGCCTGCACCCCACCTCTGCCCACCTCAGTCTCTACCACCCACTCGCTGGTCTTATTTGCTTTTGATTAGGTAGCCATGGTCTTCAATAATGCAGGCCCCCACCAAACACAGAAGAGGCCTGTCACCCAAAAATAACTTGAAAGGCAGACAGAGGGAAGTAGATAAGCATTCAAAATCACTTATTTATAGCGCGGAGATGAAGCTGTCAAAGAAGCTAGAGGCAAGCGACAGCCACAGCTTCCTTTGAGGGGCAACTGGGTGCCTTTCCCACCCTATGGGGGTACCTTGGAATGTGCCTCTGGATCTGGCCTAGTCTGGTGGGTCTGCAGAGAAATGGAAGACGGAGAGGTACTGGGGGAGGAAGGGAGGGAAGCAGAAGATGCTGCGACCTCAGTGAAGTGTTAGAGGGCGTCAGCCGGAACTTTTGGGGAGGTGCTGACATCCCTCTCCCTGGAGGGATTTAATGCAGAGGCTAGGACCCCATTCTGATGGTGTTAGTAGAATCCATGCATGAGGTTGGGAGATATGAGGGAGTCAGTGCTTTTTAACTCTGACTATGGTGAGAAAGACACATTTTTGCGCCTCATTCTCCATTCCTTCTGCAGGGAGACACCTTTGGCTTGAGTCCCTTTTCCGCCCCCTCTTTCCTCCTTTAGCTGTGCCCCTTGGGTTCGACAGTATAGAAGTCTGGATCAGACACTGTGCACTAGACAACCTCTAATGTCCCCTTCCAACTCTGAGTTTGCAATTCCGGAATGTTCCAGCCTAGCACTACAGTCTTTGGAAAAGAAACAGCCAAAGATTTTGTCACAGAAACAATTATTTCAAAGGGACAAAGGGACGCAAAGCCAGAGAAATTCAGACTTGCATAACAGAATTTTTTCTGCAGGAGTTTCAATAAGAAAGGTGCTTTTATAGCTCTAAGTGTGTATTTTGTTAACTGAAAACCAAAAATAATACTCTGGCTGATCAAAACTGACAGCATCGAACTTAAACGTCTCTGAATCCCGAACAACATACACAATCCGACCCAAATCAGCAAGATTCTATCTGAACCATCAAAGTGAATGGCAGCCTGGTTCTCAACCACAGAGGGTCCGAAAATGCCTATGAGGCCTGGTGGACTAGCTGGCCTCTGACACGGAACAGACAGAACAGTTCTGTGATTATGCACTGCTCACCTTTGATTCCTTCCCTTACTCAGGATGATTGCTCCTGATGGCGATCAAGGTAAAACTAATAGTGGTTTGTGAAGGCAATTGCAATTCCCAATTGATCAATCATGTTGCATTCAATTCATCCCATGAAAACGTGTAACGTGGGAGAGCATGAACCCTGCAAAGGCTGTGCGTTAATGCCGCAGACTACCTGCCCACCGGTCTGTCATGGATTCCCCGTGAGCCTGGAACCATGCCAAAGGAAACAACAGACTTGGAATACAGAGACTTCTCAAGGAGCTGAAATTGCTCCGGGAAATAAGGATGATTGCAAGCATGTGTGCTAAGTTGCCTCAGTTGACCCTATGGACTGTAGCCCGCCAGGCTCCTCTGTCCATGGGATTCTCCAGGCAAGAATACTG
>SJYX01010504.1:31781-98133 GCA_006410675.1 Oreotragus oreotragus | reverse complement strand
AGCTGGCCCCGGGTCTCTGGGTTCAAGAACCCGGACCCCCTCCAGCTGGAAGAGGGGGTTGTTTGCAGCTGGACCCTCCTGCTTTCACTTGGGAGCCCAACACGGCAGCTGCCGGCACAGGACCTGTGGACACCTGGGCAGAGGGGGTCGTTCAGGGGGTAGGGTTGGGGGACCGTGAGGTCATGGCTGGGCTTGTGAGGGCTTCATCAGTAAGCCTCACTCTCCTTCAGACAAAGAGCCTTTGGGGTGAAGGCAGGCGGCTCCCGGCAGGGCTCAGCCCGCCGGGTGCGGGGTGTGTGCGCGGCTGTGAGCTTGTGTGGAGCGGTGCCCTTGACGGGCCAGCGGGCCCAGGCGTCGCGTCCGGCCGGGCTGGCCCGAGGACTCGCGAAGCTGTTTTTCTGTTTCGGGTTCCCGTGCACCCTGGCTGGCGACTGCCGCGGCAACAGCAAAAGCAAAAGCTGTCCTGCGAGTGCCAGGAGCCCTTGTTCAGAAAAGTCCCCGGGGGCTGAGCAAACTCCGCTCCCGCCCCTGCCCGGGAGGAGAGAAGCTGAGCGATCCAGAGCCCGGAGGCACAGCCGCACTGCCCCCGTCTCCGGGCCCGTCCCAGGACACCTGGACCCTCCTTGCAGGGGACGGGATGGGGCAGGGCCCGGGGTCTCCAGCGGGCTGTCCATGGGCTGGCCAGGACCCGGGAGGATGAGGCTTTCCCGGCACCAGCCAGCGGGACAGCGCAGGCTCCACATTCCGAGTCCCTTGAAAGCACTCGTTAGATAACATTTCCAAACAGAAATTCTTCGCTGATCCCTCCCTTCTCCTCTGTGATATGTGTGTCACGGGTCAGCAATTGCCTCTGCTGTGGATTAGGAGAGCTCCCAGAGGCCAGTTCGGTTACTTAGAGAAGGATCTCCTTTCACCAGGGCTCTGCGGAAAGTTGAGAATGCCACTTCCGAAGCTGGCCAAATGCTCCCCACATGTATTTTTCTAAATTGAGACGGAGGGAGGTAGGGCTCACAAGCTAGGTTGAGACCCTAGCTCTTCTACCTAGAGCCAAGTGACGCTTGCCGATCATTTAGCCTCTCTAAGCCTCAGTTTCCTTATCTGTAAAATGGGATAACAGTAGTGCCCTTCTCTCAGGGCACTTACATGGCGCTCACCAACTGGTAGAGTCCCCCAAAACTACCCTGTAATGCAGGTACTTGTTAGTCATCACCATTTCACAGGTGAGGGGACTGAGGCACAGAGGTTAAGTGTTGTGTCCAAAGCCACATGCTTCGTGTCGGCACCAGTGTCTGAGCCAGCACTCTGAGCCACACACCATTACTCTCCAGGAGGAGCACAGGAGCATGACCGGGAAGGCCTTAGCACAGTGCCTGGTGTATGGCAAAGCCTCAGAAAACCTCTGTGTATTACGAGCCATAACTATTAGAATCACAGAGGGAAGAGCAGAGACCCGGACTCTGGATATGTCCTGCTGGGGTTGTCAGGAAGTTCCGAAAGTTCCAGCCAAGGCTATGACCACTACCTCTACCCACACTGGGGGGCCTCCCAGGAGCCTGTGGAGAGGGGCTTCATATCTGGGGCCACATGTCCAAGTCCTAGAAGTTCACAGGGAGGAGGAGTGCAGATGTACCAACAAAAGGACCACGGTGCTTCTGATCCCACCCGTACAGGAAGAGCATTCTACCCCTCGCAGGGCACTGTTCTTTGCCTGAACCAGCCGGCGAGGCAAGTGAGCTACCGCCACACTGCTCCAGGGTCCACAGCAGGAGGACCAATGCCAGGCCCGTCCTGGGGTTGCAAAGGAGAGGCAGCGACCCCCTCCCCAGTCTCCACCACAATCACCAAATCTGTCCACAAGACGGCCAAGTCCGGTGGACTTCACACCGGCCAACAATGGTGCGTCTTAGCCCAGGACAGTGGCCTCCCTCCTGTGGCCCCAGAGCTCTCGGTGGTCCCTGAACTCTTGGAAGCATTTGGAAAAGCTGGCATTGAACAGACGCTTCTCCAGCACACGGCCTCCGGGGCTGTGGAAGCTGCAGGTTTCCTGGCTTAAGCCTGGATCCACAGCGGCTCACTCTGCTCTCTGGGCGTGCATGCGTGCTGTCACTTCCGTCGTGTCTGACTCTTTGTGACCCTTCGGACTATGGCTGGCCAGGCTCCGCTGTCGATGGAATTCTCCAGGCAAGGATACCGGCGTGGGTTGCCGTGCCCTCCTCCAGGGGATCTTCCCAACCCACGGACTGAGCTTGTGTCTCTTATGTCTCCTGCACTGGCAGGCAGGTTCTTTATCACTAGCTACCTGGACAGCTTGGCCAAGCAGAGGCTCTGACTGACTTCACGGGCCTGACATGAGTGAGCTAGTCATTACTCAGTAAAGGCAGGCAAAGATGTGTGAAGCACATGGTCCAGGAGGGGTTTTCGCTACAACCTACTGGGAAGAGCAACTAAGCCATCTCTTCCTCCACTCCTCCATCCCACAGTGATTTACTAAGTACCACTGGGCTAAGTAAGGCATACACATATCTCATTTCATCCTTGCTACAACCTCAGGAGGTAGGTTTCAGTTTTAGGGTCCCATTTGACAGAGGACAAAACAAAGGCTCAGAGACGGTGAGCAACCTGAGCACCAAGGGCATACTGTTGGTGATTCCGTGGGACTTGAACCCAGCTTGGTGTGGCTCCGAAGGCCGTGCTTTTCCCCGCCTCGCTTCACTGGCCTGTTCAAAGCGTCTCACGGCTTTTGGTCTGGCTGGTGTCCTAGAGACACTGTACCACTACATCTGAAAGCCATGTGCTCACCTGATTCGGGTGTGCCATCTGTCCTAGAAGTCTACCTCTGAGACAGTACAGGCCTCATCACCACCCCTCTTGTAGCTGAGCCTCATCACGGCTACAGAGTGTGCTTGTGGTGGTACAGTTNAAGCCATGTGCTCACCTGATTCGGGTGTGCCATCTGTCCTAGAAGTCTACCTCTGAGACAGTACAGGCCTCATCACCACCCCTCTTGTAGCTGAGCCTCATCACGGCTACAGAGTGTGCTTGTGGTGGTACAGTTAACGAGAGGTGGGACCAGATTCCAAGCCAGGCTGTCTTAGCTCTGAACCCTGCACACCTGGTGATCTGGGTGACTGCCCCTCACCCCACCACCACCCTTCACGGCAGCACCATGGAACTGCACCAGCTCAGGGCAGAGCCTTGGACCCCCAGTCATCCAGGGACCATTTCCCGAGTCCCTGCTTAGAGACTCCAAGGGCTGCAGAACCCGAGCTCGGGTCTTCAGGGCCTGCACTGGCCATCCTTGAGCAATTCCCGAGAAAAGACCCGAGAGCTGCGACTGGCAGCTCCAGCAGAACAAACAGAGCAGGCAGCAGCCCCGCCCAAGGCAAGCACATTCAGCTTCTGGCCTCTCTCTGAGTCACAGCCCACTTCACCCGAACCCATCTCGATTGAGAGCAGTCAGACGGGAGCGGATGGGTTCTCCTTGCCTGAGCCTACAGCCCAGTGGGAAGAGGCAGAAGGTGAATCTAATTCACAGCAGTGGGAGACTCGTAGGGAGTAGGCGTGTGGTGCTGAGAGAGACCTGTGAGATGAGCAGTACTGTCCCATTTTACAGAAAAGGAAACTGAGGGTCAGAGGGTGCAGCGTCTCTGCCACGGTCTCTCCACCGGCGAGCCAAAAAAGCGAGGATTCAAACCCAGATCTGGGCCCATCCTGCCCCAGCCCACTGCCAGCCTGGACAAACACACTGTGGGAATCTCAAGAATGAATCAATTCATTGAATAGCATTTCTTTTTTTGTGAATTTATATAAAACACCCCAAATAGAGGGGTCATTCAGATCCTGGCAGCAAGCAGTTTGCGGTGGTAGAAGGGTCACAGCAGAACCTCGTTCTGAGGGTAGTTTCTGTGACAAAAACCACATTCCCACACAACTCCAAGCCATATGACTGCCTTAATAACAGCTTTGTGGGGAGGGGGGCACGCTAAAATGCTACAATGTCCCGTTACACGTACACATCAACTGTAAGCACACACTCTGATCACAGACGTGTTAACGTGCTGGGTGGGGGGAGCCAGGCCTCACACAATCAAGCTCTTGTGTCGGGTCAACGCTCTGGAGAAACCAGCCTTTCTAGAGGCCAGCAGCCCCAGAGCCCCCCAACTTCCCCCAGAAAGGCACGCCCAAGACCACCTCAGGAAAGCCCAGAAGGAACTTGGTTCTTGTCTCTGAGAGATGCCTGAGGACCCGCCCAGCTCCAGGAACGACCGAAGTCCTGCCAGAGATGGTCCACCTCCAGCCTCTGTGAGCGGACTGGTGGGATCTCTCAGTCACCGCTCACCTCCAGGACCCACTCAGGGACAGGCAGGGAAGGGATGTGAATGAATGAAAGAGGGAGGGAAGGAAGGAGGGAGCCGCAGACCCAGACGAACGGGCCTCTCGCCTCCAGCTGCCACAGTGCTCCAGCCCGGCTGTGCTCCCAGTCCCCTGAGCCGCCCTGTGGGGGCCCTGATACCCAGTGTCACCAGTGCCTGCTTTCTGTCTCACCTACTCCTGTGGCCCGTTGAGAGCAGGCATCTCCCTTGCTCCTGCTCTGTCTGGTCCCCAACACAGTGGCTGGCACCAGAGAAATGCTCAGGAAATGGTTCATTGAGGGAATGCCTTGAATTTCCTATTTAGCAACCCACGTGCCATCCTGGCTACTGGGTATTCAGAGGGGGGAACCACCCTGACCTCACTTTTAAGAAGCCCATAGTCTGGGCAGAGAACCAGATGACAAGCTGGGTCTCCAGTGCTGTGACAGAAGCAGCCAGGGCTGGTCCTGGAAGCTGGAGGAGAGAGGGGGCCCCTCCCCGAGAATGGCCGGCTTCACCGAGAAGGTCCACAAGCAAGGAAGGCAGGACGTGGGAAGGTGCCGAGGCAGAAAGCACAGCGTGTGCAGGGGCAGGGAGGCAGGACAACAGAGGCTCTGCCTTCCAGCAGGACACTGACGGGGCCTGTGAGGCTGTGAGGGTTAGAAAGATAGGCCTGGAGCAGCAGGCAGGCCAGCAAGGCCCGTGTGGGTAAGGAAGCTGGCTCTGGAGGCAACACATCTGTTCCAAGCCCAGCTCCACTACTTGGGAGCTCTGAGGTCTGGGCAAGCCTCCACCCTTATCTCTGTTTCCTCATCTGTGAAACGGCGATTATCACGGCCCCTGCCTTACAGAGTTGCTGGGATCGGGGACGGAGGCACAACGTGCTCATTGTCCCTGTGCTGGGGATGGGCCCTGCAACAGGGCCGAGGTGGTCGTGGGGCCGGCCACTCAGGCTGGCCGGAAGAGCAGCCCCAGGCAAGGTTTGGACTTCCCGGGAGGCCACCCCAGGGCACCGCTGTCCACCCAGTCCCTGGCTGCTCCTTGGCTGTCCAGGGCCCCCCCCCAGATCCAAGGCTCCAGAGCGCACGAGGCACGGCCGGAAATGCAGCAGCCAACTCAGGAGCTGGTCTCCGAAATGGCTTCTGCAGCTCTCCGCCTCTGCTCTGCTGGCCGGGGCTCTTGGCACCCGAGGGATCAGCGTGCAGGCTCTGGGATCTTTCAAGATGGCTCCAAAATAAGGTACTACGGAAAAGGAACAGTGGCATCCTTGTCCCCCTGGCAAAGGCAACCCGCTCCCCGATGCCGAACCACATCCTCTCCTAACACGATGATCTCACAGGATGACCACAACCCACCTCCTGCATGAGCTCAGCCCTGCCCCAGAGCCAGCAACGCACCAGGGGCGAGCGTGTCAGGCAGGTTCGACCCTCCACTGCCGCTCTTCCCAGCAAATCTGTACAGTCCTACACTTCCCGCTTCTCTGGCTTGAGCCCATGTTCCCAGCACCCAGGACAAGGCTGGACCCTGACTGTAGCAACAACACATCATGGCTGGTTGGCTCAGAAGGCTAAATGGATGGAGGGCTGGTGGGCTGGAAAGACGGCTCATTCGAAGGTCTTATGAGAGCTGGACTGGCAGGGTCTGGCAATCAGCTCCAGACCGCCTGGGTGCCCACACTGCCTTCTGGCGGGGATGATTCACAGGCTCCTGGGCTGGGAGGGGACGGCAGTTGGAGATGTGGTTATTCCCTCCCTGGCCTCCAGGCTGGCGGTGAATCACCAGGACAAGCAATGCACAGTTCCTTCCCCAAGGTCTCTAAGGTGAGGACACTGCTGTGCATTCTAGATGTCCACTTTGGGGTCTCACCACTTGGATGATCAAGCAGCTGTTTCTACCATCTGACAAGACTCACCCTTGTGCTGATCTGAAAGCCATTTCTACTTTGTCAGTCAAGAATGACTAAGAGGGAATCTGCATCCCGGCNCGGCAAAGGCAACCCGCTCCCCGATGCCGAACCACATCCTCTCCTAACACGATGATCTCACAGGATGACCACAACCCACCTCCTGCATGAGCTCAGCCCTGCCCCAGAGCCAGCAACGCACCAGGGGCGAGCGTGTCAGGCAGGTTCGACCCTCCACTGCCGCTCTTCCCAGCAAATCTGTACAGTCCTACACTTCCTGCTTCTCTGGCTTGAGCCCATGTTCCCAGCACCCAGGACAAGGCTGGACCCTGACTGTAGCAACAACACATCATGGCTGGTTGGCTCAGAAGGCTAAATGGATGGAGGGCTGGTGGGCTGGAAAGACGGCTCATTCAAAGGTCTTATGAGAGCTGGACTGGCAGGGTCTGGCAATCAGCTCCAGACCGCCTGGGTGCCCACACTGCCTTCTGGCGGGGATGATTCACAGGCTCCTGGGCTGGGAGGGGACGGCAGTTGGAGATGTGGTTATTCCCTCCCTGGCCTCCAGGCTGGCGGTGAATCACCAGGACAAGCAATGCACAGTTCCTTCCCCAAGGTCTCTAAGGTGAGGACACTGCTGTGCATTCTAGATGTCCACTTTGGGGTCTCACCACTTGGATGATCAAGCAGCTGTTTCTACCATCTGACAAGACTCACCCTTGTGCTGATCTGAAAGCCATTTCTACTTTGTCAGTCAAGAATGACTAAGAGGGAATCTGCATCCCGGCCGTTAAGCAGACAGACAGGCACCTGTTATTCACACGGGTTGCAGAGATGCTCTTGATCGAAGCGAAGGCACAGACCTTGCAGTTGACATGGACTTCCCAGTCCTGATGTTTCCTTCAAGGGACCTTAGGCAACTGACCTAGCGTTTCTGGACCTGGGTTTTTTCTACTACAAATGAGGATAATGATGCCTGTCTCCTAGGTAAGGGATCAAATAGTTTATTACCCAATGACGACACGTGTGAGAATAAAATGGAGTGCTATTAATAATTAATAAGACAACAGGCCTCAAGGGGGGCCAACCAGCATGCCCAGTCCGCTGTTCATAAGGTTGTCAATGAGGTAGAGCACGGCTGAGCACACCAAAAGTCTCTAACAAACAAATGACAGCTGTTATTATCTATCCCATTGGTCATGTGGTCAGCTGGGCCCTCTAGGGCAGTATCTTCTGGAATATTCCTTTATCTGGATCTCTCTGTCATCCCAGATTACCAGTTGGCTTGGTACTACCTGACTGACACATTATGTATCCCATAACCAGCTTTAGCAGGAAAAACCGTTTGTCAACTTTGAAGTTTGAATTTTTTTTTTTTTTTNTTCCTTTATCTGGATCTCTCTGTCATCCCAGATTACCAGTTGGCTTGGTACTACCTGACTGACACATTATGTATCCCATAACCAGCTTTAGCAGGAAAAACCGTTTGTCAACTTTGAAGTTTTAATTTTTTTTTTTTTTTTTCTTTTCTCTCCTGATGCTGGTTTAACATCATGATTCATGCTTGGGTCCACCAAGCTCACTCAAGCACAGCTCAGGTTCCTGGCTCCCTGTCAGGGGCCAGCTGGGCACTGGGCCAGGGGGCAGTTCCAGATGCCCTTGCTGCCTTGGCAGAGGCCCCCTGCCCAGGCCTCCTGCAGGGCCTCTGGCCGGGACTCCTACCTGGCTTCCATCTGTGATCACAGAGTGATGGGGCAGGGCAGTCTGGGGACAGAGGGACAGGCTCTGTGAGCCCCCAGCCAGGAATTCAACATGGACTAATGATGAAACACCATTCTGAGAGCTGATTCAATTCGGGGTCAGCAGCCTTGGGGGTTCCAAGAGCTCTCCTGTTCTCCTCCTTGCCTTAGAGGGGGTGGGGCTGTCAGGGAACAATCTCTCGAGTTTCCCTGTCACTTTTATACATTCAACACAGATGTATATTGGGATTCTGTTACCGACTGCTACTTGGCTAAGCTGATGACTTAGGACAAAATGACTCATGGACTTTGAATCTTAATAGCTTCCTTGCCTGCGACGGGAACAACTGTCAGCTCTGCCATTAGTCTTAAAAGCATCCTTGTGAGAATTAGAACACTGGTGTGGCTTAAATATACAAAACTACAAAGACTACGAACGTGAGCTGTTCCCCCTGGAGTTGCATAGTACACAACCTAAGTCACCATGCATGGCCACCCCGAAATAACGGCTTCCCTCCCAGGCCTGCTGGGAGGATGAAGTGAGGCAGTGCTTATAAAGTGTTTGGGTCACAGTGATAATTGGCTGTCACTATTATTTTTGAAATTGTCTTATTCCTACCCTTTGTGGTGAGAACTCACAAGATGACCTCAGGAAAGTAGCTTTTGCCACAGGGTAGGACCCACAACTCTGTCTTATGAAAACAGTTCTTTCCACAGAGCGGCCCCTCACCTGAGCTGCAGTGCCGAAGGGGGTGTGGACCACGGTGTGTGGCCCCACCACAGCAGGCCAAGCAGGGACGCTCAGAGCTGCCCACCAGAGGCTGGGTGGGACCCAAGCCCTTGGGGAGGTGGCCTCCCAGCGCGCAGAGCCCGTCACGTGGCTTGGTCACACCAGCCTCTCTTGTGGGGAGGGAAAACCCAGGCATAATGGAAACTCCTCACAATACAATGTGGAAAAGCAATTTCAAGAATCGCTTTTATTTTCCTTTTGAAGCCAAGGAAAACAGTTGGATTTGCTTTCCTCTGTTGGTCATAGGAAGAAACTGAGGAGCATCTCTTTGATTGGAGTCAAGTTCTCCAGGCCTAAGACAGTTGGAATGCTGGGGGTTGGGGGTGGGGGGGGAGTTCCTTCTCTTGGGATGCAATTAGTTGAATAAATACCAAGAGAGCAAAAGTAAGCAAACTCATTACTGCCCATTAAGACCTGCCAAACTCGCAAAAAACTAAGGAAGGGGGCTGGAACCTTGAAGGAAAGTCAATTACTCTAAGGCAGAGGGGGCACAGCCCTTGGTGTCAGGCTGACCCCAGCTCTTGACAGAGTCAGCACTGGCTCTTGTCTGCCATGTGCTCCCGGCAAATCACTTAGCCTTCTGGGTGCTGGTGCCCCCCTTTATAAACCTGGGGGGAACCAGTCTTGCTGGATTCCCTGAGACAGTGCCCTGGTTCCTTCCCATCCTTCTTGTAACCCGCCTGGCTCCGCGTCACTCCTGCCAAGCCCACGCCTCATGGAAATGTGACAGTAAGACACCAAATTTTGCAGCTTCACAACTGTCCCCACCAGCAGCAATGCAACAGGGAGCAAGCTACCTGACATCCTCTTGGGCTTCAGTTTCCTCACCCTCAATATGGGCAGAATACGACTAACCAGCTCCAAATGTCGTGATTCCATGAGATAGTACGTTACTCGAGGGGCCTTGAGAACCTAAAAACTGAATGAGCGTTACCTGTCAAGTCTGGCTCTCTTTTTGATCGAGCAACTGTAAGAAATGCTCTTTAAAGACCGCGCAGTCTCTGACTGCGTCTGCTCGTCTGGAGGTTCCTCGCTCTGCGCCCAGCGCCGTGTGAGAGGCGAGAAACACCGTGACAACCAGGACCAGTCTAATCACTGGGCGGGGAGGTGAGGCCACATAGACCTCCTGGGCAGGCCCAGCTCTGCTACAAAGAACAAGGCCCTCCTCTGTGAAATGAGACAGCTGGTCGTGGGATCTCCTTGGCGGCGGGTGGGGGAACGGTAGCATCCAAGGGGATGGTGCACGTCTGGACACACAGCCCGGGAGTGTGTGTTGGCACATGACACACGCCGTCGTTCGGCTCAGCGGGAGCTCTCATACGGCTATCGTGACATCTTCACCTCTAGTTTAAGAAACACTTCCGAGGCCCTCACCAAGTATAGGAGAGGGGTTGGATCACCCCATCTCATAGAAGAGGCTCTGCCTTCAGGATCTTAAGTCTAGGGGCACAGAGCTTTGCCCAGGGAAGCCGTGCGAGCCCACACTTGGGAGGGGACAGGACTCAACGGTAAACACTGCCACCCGCCAGGTCTCGAGGCCTTCAGCCAAGTTGTCTCCTGGGACCGTGGCAGTTTTTTGGCCAAGGGGAGCCCTCGCTGGCATCCGCAATCAGCATTCACAGAGCAGAGAGAGGCAGGTGAGCCGCCCAGGCTGGGAGGGTGGCTCTTTCCCATTGTTGTGGGTCGGGTGTGGCCCAGGCACAGGAGCAGCTCAAGAGCTTGGAAACTAGGCAAACATTCACAAACTCAGCCCGGTTTCCACCAACGTCACTGCAGCCCTAACCTCACAGTCCAGCCCAAACCGGAGGCTCCTAACACCTTTCTCTGCCTGGCCCCAAAGGCCTGGACTGGCTTTCGGAACCAAGCTGGGGCTTTCTCAGTCAAGTGGAAAACAGCTCATTGTGGCCCTGGGGAGCACAGGATCTGTTTTGCAACCTCCCGCTGTCCAGGCTGCCCACCAGAGAAATCCCCAAAGGGGCCTGGGGAAGACAAAACCTTCTGGTTCTGGGTTGTGGTTGTTATTTTAGTGTAAACTATCATGAAATCAGAAAGTTGTGACTTTACTACTAGAAACCAGATTAAGAATATTTCTGCGTAGTCATTAAGAGTTGAAGGTTTGAGTACATAAGGCTAGGGCTGAGTCCTGGTTCTGCTACCTTCCAGCTGCGTGAGCTTGAGCAAGTCACTTAGCCTCACAGAGTCTCGGTTTCCTCATCTGTAAAATGGAAATAACAATGGTATCTACCAAAAAGACACTGTGAGAATTCAGTGAGGCAGAAAACCCTTGCAAAAGGTTGAGTGCAGGGTGAGGTACACAACAGGCACTCAGGAAGTGGATATTAGGGACGGTAGTCATAAACGTGTTCATGGTGTCCTGTGCACGCCCCCACACCCTCAGGCAGTCACTTGCCCTGGGCTCCTATGACCCTGCGTGCCCCTCTTCCTAGCACTCCCCACTGCATGGTGACTGTTGGTGGATGTGGCTTTTCATTCAGCGTACAAATATTCACTGAGCTCCAGTGTTAGGCACTGTGGGGGCAGGGGGTGGGGGAGCAGTGATGAAAACAGACAAGCCCCCTGCCCTCAGAGAGCTTTCGTTCACAGGCATGGGTAGACAGACACGTGTCTGATGGTGACATGGACTCTGGAGGGAGAAGGTGGCGAGGTCACAATTTTAAGTAAGCCTGGAAAGTTTCACTGGGAAGGTGATTATTTCAGCAAAGACCTGAGAGCAGTGAGGGAGCACGCATCAAGGAAGCGGCTGAGTGTTCTGGACTGGGGCAAGTGTAAGGGGCCCTCGCCATCAGCGAGCCTGAAGGACACCCAGGAGGCCAGCGTGGCTGGAGCATGTGAGTGAGGATGAGAGGAGTTGGAGATGAGGTCAGGGAGGAAACAGGGCCAGAGCGGGGGGCCTTGGAGACCTGTCAGCTGCTTCTCCAAGACAAGCAGCCACCAGGGCACTTTGAGCAGACTGACCTGATCTGACTTTTTTAAAAGGCTCACTCGGGCTGCTGGGTTGAGGACAGCCTGTAAAGACGAGGACAGGAGCAGTGAGACCAGTCTGGTCCAGGTGAGAGGTGAAGGTGGGCTGTACCAGGGGAGGCGGGGAGAAGCCGTAGGAGCCTGAGAATAGTCCCAAGATATTGCTGTGATAATCTGGTGGTGACTTAGATGTGGGGTGTGATGGGAAGAAAGGAGTCAAGGACAACTTCAAGTTTGTTGGCTGAGCAATCAGAAGAACAGAGTCACCATTTGCTGACCTAGGAAAACTGGGATGAACAGGTTGGGACGGAGACTTGGGGAACCCCAGGAATTTATTTCTGGATAAGTTATGGCTGAGATGCCCATATGTCAAAGAGGCAGTTAGACATATGAGTCTGGACTCAGAGGGGCAGGGGGAAGGCCTCAGACTGAACGAGATCACCAAAGATGATCACAGAAGATGTCTGAGGACTGACCCCTGCCACCCCCTCCCCACGCAGGATGGGACTGGGCTGGGGGTGGGGGTGGGGTGAACCAGCAAAGGAGACCGAGGAGTAGCCAATGAGGTGAGAGGAAAGGGTGGTGTTTGGGAAAGGAAGTCCCAGGAGGGAGTGATCTGCCGCGTCCGGCAGTGCTGAGAGGCGAAACATCCGCGAGGACCAAGAACTGAGCCTTTGGTCTGGGAAGACAGGCCCCTGGTGATCCTGCCCAGGACACTCGGAACTGAGGGGAGGGGGCAAGTGGGCCTGATGGGAATGAGCTCGAGAGAGAACTTTCTGGAAATGGTGGGGGAGGGTGCGGGCAACTCTTCAGAGGGTTTTGCTAAAAAGGGGAGCAGAGAAATGGAACAGTAGCTGGAGAAGGGACATGAGGTCAAGAGAGGATTTTCTTTAAGCTGAAAGAAATCATGATCACAGGGAAAAAGTGATCACGCCGGGGAGTTGGGGAAGAGTGTCCGGAGCCACGTCCTTGAGTGGGCAGAGGAGTGAGCTGCGCACATCCGTCCCCTCCCTCTTGGCCTGGCTGGCTCCTCCTCATCCCTCTGGGGTCAGCATGAAGGTCACTTTCTCAGGGAAGCTTTCCTGACCCCTCTGGCTAGGTCAGTTCCCCGTTCTACCCTCCAGTCACATTCACTACGTCTGCCTCCTGGCACTCAGGGGCTGGCACACCCCAGGTGTTCCATGGACATCTGGGGAAGGAACAAGTGGTCTAAGAACAGAACTGAAACCAATCTGGTGACACGTGTCTCCTTCCTGCTCCCACCTGGCTAAACCATGTTGCAGTGATGGGGACAGTCTGTGTACTGCCTGTTGAAGACAGGTGCGTTTAGCAGAGCGCAGCTGTCTGCTCTGCAGCTTGGCTAACACACAGACTGAAGCCACGTGACCGAACACATCTTTCCACTGACGTTGTCCACTACAAACCGAACATGTCCCATACCACATCTAGCGGGTCATTCACTTAACAAACATTTGCAGACAGCTTCCAGAGTGCAGCATCCTGAGGATACAGGATGGAAACAGGTACAGTGCTGGCCCTCAGGAAGCACGGATCCATGAAGAGATCACACAGAGTTCAGATTCATCTCATACGTGATGGGTGTTACAAAGGGCACATCCGGGGGGAGACTTAACAGTCTGAAGCAGAGGAGGAGAGAGACAGGCCAAGCCTTCCTCTACCTCCCCTCCTAGCTTCAAGCTGCCCTCCTACGGTTCTTGGGCTCCAGGCCAGGTGCTCGACGAGAGGGCCACGGGCACTGGCTGGCCCCAGGAGTGGCGGGCCCTCGGCCTGCTGCCTTGCACATGCCCCGGTCCCCTCCCGAATCTTTTCCGCCTCTGCCAGGCCTCCTGTCCCCTCCCGCGGCTCCCAAAAGGGCTGCCTCCTAAAGCCGCGTTTTTGGAAACAGCTGCCCCACGAGAAGGCTGAGGTCATCTATGGCACCGGCTGCTGGCCGTGACACAACCGTTACTGAGCCTGCTCTTCTGTTTACTTTCAGGGTTTCACAGGCTCTGCTCGCAAAGACGAACCCCTGGAGTGCAAGGACCATGAGGCCGCTGTGCGTGACGTGCTGGTGGCTGGGACTGCTGGCTGCCCTGGGAGCAGCGGCGAGCCAGAAGGAGGGCCTGGAGGGCACCGAGGAGGGCTCCCCCGGCGAGTTCGTCTACCTGAACAGGTACAAGCGGGCCGGCGAGTCCCCGGACAAGTGCACCTACACCTTCATCGTGCCCCAGCAGCGGGTCACGGGCGCCATCTGTGTCAACTCCAAGGAGCCCGAGGTGCTCCTGGAGAACCGGGTGCACAAGCAGGAGCTGGAGCTGCTCAACAGCGAGCTGCTCAAGCAGAAGCGGCAGATCGAGACGCTGCAGCAGCTGGTGGAGGTGGACGGCGGCATTGTGAGCGAGGTGAAGCTGTTGCGCAAGGAGAGCCGCAACATGAACTCGCGTGTCACCCAGCTCTACATGCAGCTCCTGCATGAGATCATCCGCAAGCGGGACAACGCGCTCGAGCTCTCGCAGCTGGAGAACCGCATCCTCAACCAGACGGCTGACATGCTGCAGCTGGCCAGCAAGTACAAGGACCTGGAGCACAAGTACCAGCATCTGGCCACGCTGGCCCACAACCAGTCCGAGATCATCGCCCAGCTGGAGGAGCACTGCCAGCGGGTGCCCGCCGCCCGGCCCGTGCCCCAGCCACCCCCTGCCACCCCGCCCCGCGTCTACCAGCCGCCCCCCTACAACCGCATCATCAACCAGATCTCCACCAACGAGATCCAGAGCGACCAGAACCTGAAGGTGCTGCCACCCCCTCTGCCCACCATGCCCACCCTCACCAGCCTCCCGTCCTCCACAGACAAGCCGTCGGGTAAGTCCTTCCCGACGTTGCGGAGACCCGCAACATCTGGGCCTCAGACCTGGGCACCGGGCCTCTCTTGGCTGTGACCGCAAGCGGGGGAGGAATAGCGGCAAGCTGAAGCCGGGCCAAAGGCTTGTGCAATCCCCCAGCGGTCCCTGGGGCCAAGCTGCTGGAGCCGGCAGGGTGAGAGGGTGGCCATGGTCCTCAGATGGAAGCCCCAAGGTAGAACCAGGAAACGGAAGTGTTGGAAGACAGCAAATACTTTCTGGCTTCTGCTAGGAAACCCCTCCCGCCCCACCCCGGGCCAGGCGTGAGTGTTCTGGGCTCTGCGTGAGGTGCTCTGTGCTACTAGACAGGATGAATGCTCCTATGAGTGTTCGTAATGTGCCTGGCACAGAACTGGCATTCAGTGAATGTTCATGGAAGAAACAACAGACCAGAGGAAGAGAAAGTGTTATCACAGCAGAAGTAGGATGGACACGTGGTAGGGAGAGGCCTACTGCCCTCCCTAGGAAGAAGCACTTTCTAAAGCCCACACATTTCCTAGAGTCAGCTGCAGTCTAGAATTTTCAGTGATGATTCCACACACTCTTAAATTCGTGTTTCATCTTAAAATATGGTAATTCTCAGAATATCATGATGGGGGAGGATTGGGGCTGTTGGTAGGTTCTGAAGCTTGACCCAGACACTGGCGCCGGGCACTTTCAGTGTAAGTTACCTCTTTAAACCCTGCGGCTCCTTATGGAAGGTTAACTGAGAGGATGAGTGACTTGCTCACGCTGGGTCTGAATTCAGGCTTTTTACGTTAAAGCTGGGGCTGACCCCTCTGTGCACTAGGACCCTGGGCATCTGCACTCCGGGTGGGGGGACCATGAGTCCAGCCCCTGGGGTTACTCATCCAGGACCTGCGAGTCTTCCAAACAGGCTGGTGGGTGAGGACTACATCCGTCTTTGCAGAAAGTAATCACGTATCTGCTTCAGTCAGTGACATTTGTACCACTTCGTTATATAAGCAGGGAGATATTTTTACTGAAAATATCCTGTTTTACACTTATTTCACACTTCTGAAAATAACCACCAGTACTGGGAAGAGCAGCTTCTTGCTAATTCCAGAGAGGGACTGAACCTGAGTGCAGGAGGGTGGCCCATGCGAAAGACAAGGGTGGCATTGTCTGTAGGCCCGGGGCGGGGAGTGGTGGCGGGGGGATGTAGGAGCAAGGCATCTTACTCACAGCAAAGCCCTCTACTGGGTGTGCAGGTTGAGGACTTGTGTTCTGGAGCAGCCTGACCTGGGTTCAAATTCTGGTTTTACCACTGATCAGCTCCAGGACATTAGGCAAGTCACTTTGCCCCCCAGAGCCTCAGTTTCCCCATCTGTTAATTGGCGATGGGTTTAAATAGTGCCTACCTGAGGATTAAATGAAATACTGCAAGACGTGGTTAGCAGAGTTCTGGGCCCATGGTAAGTTTCATTACATGGCAGCTATGAGTTTCCTCTGATCTTGGTCTCTTTATCTTGAAACAGGAGATTGAAATTTATTAATAAAAGACAGTCCATATTTAGCTCTGCATTCTACAGCTGATGACTGGTTCATTTACTGTTTGTTGTTGTTCAGTTGCTAAGTCCGACTTTCCCGTGACCCCACAGATTGCAGCCCGCCAGGCTCCTCTGCCCATGGGATTTCCCAGGCAAGAATACTGGAGTGGGTTGCCACTTCCTTTTCCAGGGGATCTTCCCGACCCAGGGATCGAACCCACATCTCCCACAATGCAGGCGAATCCTTTACCACTGAGCTACCAGGAAGTTCCACCAGAGAGGGCAGAGTATGCTAATACAACTGATAGAACACACAGAGGGTAAAACATGCCCATGGGCACCAAATGAAGGCTCAGCTGAATATTGTAATTCTGACATGAGGCAAGCTGACCTCAGTGTTTATGCAATAGATCTCCTCTAGCTTAAGCATCTCTGGTTTCTGACTCAACAATCCCAACACATTCCTGAGCTTGAACTAAGCTGGCAGATACATAGTGGAGGAACAAAGACCTAAGTCTGCATCCAGGGTCTACCTTTTGCTAACTGTTCGTTCATGAGAAAGTTACTTAACTCTTCTGAGCCTCATTTTTCTCCTCTGTAAAATGGGGACAAGAGTCATGATATCACAGGGTTGCTGTGGAAACTCAACGCAATCAGGCATATGATATACATCATGTAGAGGCAGCCAACAATAGCTGAGTCCCTCCTCTTTGCCAATCACAGTGCTGGACTGTGTGAAAATGACAGTCCTAACCTGCAGGAACTTAGTCTGGAGGGAGGTGGCGGATTCATGAATGCACTGGAACCCATCGGTGCCGTGTGCCGTGCTTAGTCACTCAGTAGTGTCTGACTCTTCGAGACCTCACGTCTGCCGCCTACCAGTTCTCAACTCCAAAATCAGCACCTCAGATCTTACAAGGGATTTCGCTGAGAGGCAGTACCTGCAAAGCCAACATTTCCAGAATGTTGTGAGAACTTCTGGGACCAACACAGCAAAGTACCTGAAATCAGAATGCAGTGAAAGCCACGGCGTGTACAGTCACCACGGTAGCGCTGCGGGGCAGGCGCTCAGTGACCACAGAGGGGCGTCTGGGGGCCTTCGGCACCAGGTCTACAGCGGCGCATGACTGAGGCTGCCTGGAGTAGAAGGGACAAATTGGACAGAGTTGGGGACGGCGGTGTTCCTCCTGAAGGACCTGTAAGAGTTTACCAAGTGGACTCAGGAGTTGGGCAACTGAGTTACAAGGGGTTCCCCCGTGGAGATAAGTCCATGCAAAGACCCAGGGGCCTGGCCCTATCCTAGGCCCCTCAAGTGGCCCAGCTCCACTGCTTCTTCACATGCATGATTCAGTCCAGACTGTGTGCATTCCAAGGCTCCTGGGTGCGAACAACCCCTTTCCCTCGCACTGAAGGAAGCCCACCAGCATGGAGGGAACAGCAGTGATTTTATCACGGAGATCATCGGAATGCACTATTATTAACTTTTTCTTTTTTAAGCAAAGCCCTCCCAATTGTTGGTACCGATTGTTGGTAACTGCTTTCTCATGACTCATCTGACCCCTGAGCTTACCACATGAGGCACATCCCCCATCCTCCCCAGACTAAACACCTGGCTGCGGAAGCTGAAAGGGGCGGGCAGAGGCTGCAGGCCCGCCCCTTTCCTGGTGTTGGACCGGGCAGGAAGAAAGGGCAGAAGGTCTCTCCAGCCAATCAGCAGAGAGCTCTGAGCCGGCCTGCGCTGAGAGCTTGGAGCAGGGTCTGGTGCAGACGAAACTTCCCTCTTTGCTCTGGCCTGACAGTTCCTTAGGCCCACGGACATCACGCAGCACAGACACCTCTGCAATTAAGCACCTCGGCACTTGCGCCCTGGCAGCTTCTAAATCTCTCATTCCGCAGCCTCAGAGCCACCGCCTCCTCTTCTTGTCCCAGCGGCTTGGTCCACAGCACGCCCCTCCCCGGGGCGCTGAGGCAGCCGTGGCCACTTATCTGACGCTGCACTCACCAGCTTGTTCCCGGCCAGACAGTAACAGGCTGGCCCCATGCCAGACCCAGGCCGCTGAGAGCCTGAGTGATGAGGCCCAGGCAAGCTCCTGGCTTCCCTGGCGCCTCACTTGGGTTTTGTCCTGTCTCTCTCTGTCTGGCCAGACCTAAGGGCATTTCCATGAGGGTGACGTATGTGACGAGACCTGGGCCAAATGGCCCTGCCTGTGGCCCTTTTCCCCGGGGCGGGGGTGGGGGGGTGTCCTATGGCCCTCTGCCAGGGGGGTCCAGGGGCAGCTGCCACTCTTCCTCCCCCACCACTCTTCCTCACCCTCACGAGTCCCTAACCTCTTCCACACCTGCATGCCCTGTGCAAGCACGTCAGTCAGATCTGCACGCACGCCAGTCAGATCTGTTAGAGAGGAAGAAGGCTGCAGGGGTCACTCTCTAAAAGTCCCAGGAAAGGACAGCATGGAGCCTCGGCTCTGGCCTGCCCTCAAGGTGGTCCTGCGAGGCCCGGGACACAACCCCTCAGCCCAGCCTGGGCATCGCCATGCACATGCCAGCCCTCCTGCCACAGCGCCATCCTAGGGACTGACCAGAGAAGAAAAGAGAGTGTGGCCTCTAGCCGCCACAGGGAAGCCGTGTCTAAAATGCATCTTTAAAAATCAAAAGGAGTAGGCAATTCCAGCTGTTTTCTCTCCAGAGAAAAACATAATCAGCTTGGTTTGTTCTCTCAGTGGATAGAGAGTGAGTGAGTGAGTGAAGTCGCTCAGTCGTGTCCGACTCTTTGCGGCCCCATAGACTGTAGCCTACAAGGCTCCTCTGTCCATGGGATTTTTCCAGGCAATACTACTGGAGTGGATTGCCATTTCCTTCTCCAGGGGATCTTCCCAACCCAGGGCTCGAACCCAGGTCTCCTGCATTGTAGACAGACGCTTTACCATCTGAGCCACCAAGGGACCTTAAAATCATTAAATTTTGGAGCTTGTTAGGAGCCTCTCGGGTCCCCTGGCATAGCCTGCTTGTTCCGGAGTCTGTCGGTGACAGAGCCAACACTGGTCCCAGGACTTGTAACTTCTAGGATATTAAGGTTCAGAGAGGTTAAGCAACTTAGGGAAGACTACACAGCCTTGGCTCAACCAAAGTTCAGGCCCAAGTAGCATCTTAATGACTCTGGGATACTGGAAATTGCCATGGAAAGCCTGAGGGGAACTGATGTGAACATCATTATATAGATGCTTGACTTGACCTCCAGTGCCAGCTGCCTGGGACCTGACGCTCCATCACAACTTCATGTACCAGGTTCCAGACAGCTCCCTGGATCAGCTAGATTTGTGAGGTCTGTTATTAGAACTCTCATGGTTCTGATAACAGAGACATCATCACTGTGAATACAAGATAAAGGAAGTAGACCTAAGCTAGCCTCATACTACAGAGTTTCTAAAACAATAGCGTTCTCCCACAGAAAACGCAACAGGCACCTGACTCCCCATCAGTGGACCCAGCTGGAGCTGTCGATGCCCAGCCTGGGCCAGTTCTCCAGGGTTACTTCTACTCAGCATTTTAACGCCTAGTCTGAAGTCCTGACTTCTTTAAATATGTTAACCTTGAATATATAAAACTCAGTAGCTGTGATTTGTTCTCGGGGCCACAACAGGTGGCAATCACTCTGCTTCACAGAGAATGCATAGAAATCACCATCCCTCACAACGGATGTTCCCTGGCCATGGAGCCACAGACAGCCCTGACAAGACTGTTTTCCTAGATGGATTTCGTGTGTACGCATATACAGGGAGACAGAGAGAGACAGAAAGACAAAGGCTATTTTAACATCACCCTGCAGCATGTGGGATCTGTGTTCCACAACCAGCGATTGAACCTGGCATCCTGCGTTGGAGGAGTGGACTCTTAACCACTGAACCACCAAACAAGTCCCCCCCCTTTATATTTTATTTCCCCCTATGAGGCAGGAAGTATGTACGTCGGCCGTGGTCTAAAACAGAGAACGAGATTGGCCACTCGTGTCTTCCATTCCCTCTGGAGGTCAAGCAACGGTCGCTCCGGTGAGGGCTGCTGGTGCCACACGTGCCAGAGGCGCTGTGAGGATGGTGAGGGTGTGGCCACCCGGCACGTGGCCTTCAGAGTCACAGAGGCCGCGGGGAATCCCAACTTGGCTCTCTTGCCTCCAGAGCCTGTGCTGTTTTGCTTCTAGAATGTTACTGTTAAACAACATAAGACTCCCTAATGACGTCATCCAGTGATATTTCAAAGAGCATTCTTTGCTAGCTTCTTCATAAACAGATGCCACTTGAGTTCGAGTAGGGTCATCTTCCTCCCAGCTTTGCTTTCTCTGCTCTCCTCCTGGGGCTTCCCAGGTGGCTCAGTGGTAAAGAATCTGCTTGCCAATGCAGGAGACGTGGGTTCGATCCCTGGGTTGGGAAGATAACTTGGCGAAGGGACTAACAACCTGCTCCAGTTGCCTGGGAAATCCCATGGAGAGCCGAGCCTGGCGGACTGCAGTCCACGGGGTCACAAAGAGTCAGACACGACGGAGCAATTGAGCACGTGTGCTCTCCTCCTGGGGGTACCTTGGAGCAGAGCACCGCGGCAAGCTCTCCTCTGCTACTCAGGCACGTTCCAGGGAGGACGTTCGGCTAAATCCTCAGGCTGTTTACAGCCCTGGGAGATAAACCATCAACTTGTTATTGTTACAAGTGGTGAGCTGGCATCCTTCGGCCTGGAAATCCCAACAGTTTGGCACTTGGCAGAATGAATGTAATCTAGAAAATCCTGGAGCTCAGAACTCTCTGGCCAGCTCAACAGTCACAGGAAAGGATTGCTCTGGTGGATTTATGCGGTGGACTGCATTGTAACCCTGGGATGCTCTCCCAGAATTAAAAAAAAAAAAAAACAATAAAGGAGGCAGAATTAAGTTAGCATCATACTTCAGCGTCTAGTGGGTCGAGCACTGTTATAAAAGTCCCAGTGGTCTTGGTCAGCATCAAGGAAGGAAGGCAGACATTGAGCCTGCCCCGGGGACAACGAGACTACCACCCCACCTCCCCTACAGCACTTCAGATTCCCCTGCAATGGCCCTGGAGGAAGAAAACACTGGATCCTGGTCTTTCATCACAAGATGGGCCAATAAGCTGCAAGGCCTGGAATGCTTTTATGTCATTTTTTTCAAATGAATAAGTGATTTTCCCAGAATAGATTTTTCTAATAATTTATGTTAAAATTACTGTACACACAGAGAGAAATTTTGCTAAGAAAGTTATAGTTTAAGGGACAGATAAAATAGTTAAAAAAAAATAATTTCCAAATGTTGAAACCAAGCAATCTTAGGTGGCATGCTAGAGTAACATCCAAAAGAACAGAAAATCCAGTCACCTGGCCCTTGTCATGTACATATGTGAGAAATGGGCCATAAAGAAAGCTGAGCGTCTCGAATTGTGTTGGAGGAAACTCTTGAGAGTCTCTTGGACTGCAAAGAGATCGAACAAGTCCATCCTAAAGGAAATCAACCCCGAATACTCATTGGAAGGACTGATGCTGAAGCTGAAGCTCCAATGCTTTGGCCACCTGCTGCCAAGAGCCCACTCACTGGATGAGACCCTGATGCTGGTAAAAATTGAAGGCAAAAGGAGAAGACGGGGACAGGAAGGAAATGGTTAGACAGCATCACTGATTCAATGGGCGTGAATCTGAGCAAACTCTGGGAGATAGTGAAGGACAGGGAAGCCTGGTGTGCTGCCGTGCATGGAGTCGCAGAGTGAGACACGACTTGGCGACCGGATACCACCACCATCCTGAGCGTGAAGTGCGGGCATCCTACTTCGGGCTGTCTAGGCTCCCCCAGAAAACAGGTTTCATTTCTCAAGGTTTGACCTGGATGCTAATTACCCTCTGCTGTGGAGCGGTCCCTGTTACTGGATGGATTTATTATTACTGATTCTCAAACTGGAAAAAAAAAAAACAAAAACAGAATGAAGATGACAAAGGGAACACAGCTCACAGTGGTGAGAAGATGGGAGGCAGGGAAAGGTGAGGGAGGCGAGAGGTGACTCTAGGCGCTAAAGTGGGTCAGCACATGATCACTGCCCTGAGGAGGCAGTAGGAGGAACCAGGCCATGGAAGGCAGATGTGGAATCCCCACATCCTCCACTTCCCAGTCGTGCGACTGCTCCAAACCGGGCCTCGCGAGTCTAAAATAAGAGTGTGTAAAGCACCCAGCAAGTGAAAGGCTCTGCATCCATGGCAGTCATCCTTCTGACTCTATTCCAGTAAAGAGACATTTAAGGCTCCATGGGAACCCCGAGGACTGAGTAGCTCTTCCAGAGGTGGGGGCAGGCTTCCTGGAGGAGGGCTGAGGACCAGGCAGATAGCTCTCGGAACCACTGCCTCCATCGTCAAGAAACCAGGAAGATCAGGCTTGTGCTGAGCAGATGTCCTGCGCTCAGAAAGAGGAAAAAGGGTGAAGTACAAGAACTGCGTGCCTACCAGTTGGTGGTATGTGGTCAAACCCCAGTGAAATTACATACAGAAAAGTTTATGAAGAGGGCTGTGTGGCATTGGGAAAAGTGAAAGGTGATCAATGAAAGCGAACAAGGTTCTCTAGGAACAAGCCTGTAAACTGATTCCCTCTCTTGGGAAGGGTGAACAAGGTGGCCAACACAGGAAAAGGGCGCCCATCCAGGACCTGCGGGGTCGTAGTCAGGGGTCTACAGAGCTCCTCCACAAGGTGCCCTGGCAAGGCTCTCATCGCTGCAGCCAGGGGGTCCAGAGCTTCACCCCACCAGTCTGGGGAGCCTCAAAGAGCTGCTCTGAACCCAGAGAACCCCCCACAGCCCCTCCTAATCTGACTTCTTTTCTTTTTGAAATCGATTTGAAGTCCCCATCTGTCCCCTGCCCAAGGGCACTGGTGGACACCCAGGAGTGGACGCTGTGCTTTTCAAAGTGTTCCCTGGGAAGCAGTGCTGCTTATCTGTCTATCCTGAGGTCAAACAGGGAAAATGGAATCCCTTCAGGCTCTTCCTGGGCCCCGGGGCTCTTGTCTGGGGAGGTCTCAGAACCTACCAAGTGCACTGAAATATACCCACCTTGCACACCCAATGTAACTTTTCCTGTAAAAATTTTGAAAGGAAATTTTTTAAATAATTTAGCATTTGAAAGTATTTGGCCAAGAGCAGCACAATCAATTTATAGTTGGCTCTCAGTTCTCGGCAAACATCAGGCATGTTGAGGAATTCTTGGGGAAGTGAGAAAAAGCTAACCTACAAATTGTTTTCAAAAGTAATAACATTTTTGAAGACCAAATTTAATGGACTTGACGAGATGTTACACTTTGTAGGAATTTAATTGTATGCTTATAAATTTGGACTTAGCACCCCCCCTTTTTTTTCCATATTTTAGAGTTAGCACATTTTTTTAGGCCTGAAACGCTTTTCATAAGCTCCTGAAAAGCATGTCAGCCCCAGGCAGCGGGCTCTGTGTCCGAGGACTTTCAGGGCCTGAACAGCAGGCACAAGCGTCTGGACTCTTTCCCCGAAAGAGCCAGAAACGGTCCTCAGAGGGTCACCGCCGGGGCGGGCGCCGCAGGAGCTCGGCCAGGATGGCTCTGGGAAGGCACCGGCTGCTGTGTTAGGTCACTGCTTTGTGCTCTGGTTCACCGAAAAGTGATGACTGCCGGAGAATACAGAGGCTCACAACCCAAGTGTGGCTTCCCCAGCTGTCTGTGTGCGTGAGACTTGGGCAGCATCCACTCTCCACATCGGGGTGTCAGCTCTCCGGCCTCACCTGGGACGCCAGACAGGTCCTGACACTGGGCGGGGGCCGGACTCACACCTAAGCAGTCCACGTGTCCTGGCGCTCAGATGATTGATTTGAGTGGAATATTCCAGATCCAGTTTCAACAACTAGTCATTTCTCCTGTTAGAAAACCGCTTTCAGAGAGTAGCCAAAAGACCTGGAGGCAGACCATCTCTGAGAATAATGGGACCAGCACACGGTTCTCACGCAAGAGCAGTGCTTCCTGGGGATGCCACAGAGGCCCCTCCCCGGGCCCACGCACAGACTAGGACACCCCAGAACTTTCCCCTCAGGCGACGGGCTCCTCTGCGTGGGCTCAGGTGGCCCAGTCTGGAGACACGGGGTAGAGACGCCTGGCAGGCTGCGGGCCGGCAGTGTGGTCTAGGCCAGCTCACGGCCGGGAAGGGCTCTGCCCTCTCCCCAGGCCTCAGGGCACCACAGAGACGAGCCACAGAGGTCCGATGTCCACCCACTTCTCAGCTCCTGGCCTCGGCCGGTCGGCCTGGTCAGATCTTCACGGGCCACATTCCCCTGGTGGAGGGGTGACTGTGTTGAAAATTGATGCACGTGGTGAGCCCACTTCTCCACTGGGGCCTGGGTGGGCGAGTCAGGCTGAAGCTGGTCTGCCTCAGACCCACCGGGAGGACACGGGGACTAAGAAGTCACCTGGGGGTCCCGGCTGACTGTGGGCTAAAATCCAGCTTCACAGAGAGGCCCCGCCATCGGGGGTGCTAAGCCCCAGCTGGGCCAGCGATATGTGGCTCCTGGCTTCCTGGGAGGCGAGGAACCCCAGCGAGGAGGAAGGGAGTGGGAGGGCACTTAGGGCCCCAAACCTGAAGACCTCCAATGCTCGCCAGACCCTGGGACTTGGGGGCCGGGGACTTGTCTGTTCTACGCTCCCACGGCCAACATCCCTTCTCCCCGAGGCCTCCTGACTCCAGGGCCCGTGTGCCCTCCACTCCCTGTGCTGCTCCTCCAGGGAACCACACAGACTCCGCTCAGCCACGGCACTTCTCTTCACGTGGAATGTTCTGGTGGCAGCTCTGCCGAGAGTGTAAATATGGTCTTTATAGGGAGGAGGCTGGGGCGCTCCCTGCACTCAGAGCCTCGGGGCCGCCGAGTTAGTGTTGGCCTGGCACTCCGGGCAGGGCTGCCCTTTCAGAAGGAGAGCCAAGTGAAACACCGCTGGGCACTCTGCGCTCTCTAAGGAGAGCCCCGCCCGCCGCACGCCAAAGATGCAGCTTCATTGACAAAAAAAGGTTTCCATTCTTCATCCCAATGCTTCTTTGTGGCCCTCTCCACTGAAATTCTGACTTTTACAATATGCCTTTATGGAAAACCTCTATCAGTAAATAAGCTTACATTTAGTCTTGAGAATCAAAAAAGCAAATCCATCACTTGTTTGGGGTGGACAGCTCTAAAATTACCAGCTTTCAACTATCAAAGGAAAGGAAACTCACACCCTCTCTGGCCGCTGCCCTGGTTGGCCTTGTGCTGGGCGCTGTCTTCCAGAGACCCTCAGGACAGTAAGGTCCTTTCTCTCTGATTACTGAAGAGGAGGCGGAGGCTCAGTCAGGACCTGCTCAAAGTCACACAGTGAGGAGACACAGCCACCAAGCTTTGAGCCAAGGGCTCCTGTCCCAGGCACACAGATATCTGAGTCAAAGTCCGACACCTCGCCGAGTCCTTCACGATGATGTCATGTATGTGCCCAGTCGCTCAGTCGTGCCCAACTCTGTGCAACCCCATGGACTGTAGCCCACCAGGCTCCTCTGTCCCTGGGGTTCTCCCGGCAAGAACACTGGAGTGGGAGCCACGTCCTCCTCCAGACACCACGCACACGTACCACTTATAGGTTTCTCATCAGAGGCGGGTGTCTTGACTCTGTCATTTTACTGCAGCTGCATGACAATCTCCCTGCCGCTGTTTTTCTGCTCCTTTATCACTTTATTGCTGCCAACATTTCAATGCCAAGTATTTTCCCGACTAATTTTCGTCCGCCATTTAATTTACTGACCCTTGCCCTGGCGCCTTTAAGAAGAAAAGGGAATGTGCAGCAGGAGCTCTTCTAGAGCTCTGCAGGGGTGTCTGAGGAATCACTGTCTGGAATGGGAGGTCACACTCTGGATGGGAGGTCCTCAGGGTCATGTGAAGTGCAGCACGCGAGGACACATGGAGATCTATTTCAGTAACAGCTGAAAATACTAAACATGTCTACACTATTTCACAGTTACCCCATGACTTTAGAAAGCATGCCATACCTATAAGACTTAAAGGAAAGAATTGCTAGGTTTGCTTTTTAAAAAAAAAGAGGAGGTGGTCCAGTGGTCAAGAATCCACCTGCCAATGCAGGGGACATAGGTTCGATCCCTTGTCCGGGAAGATTCCACATGCCATGGAGCAACTAAGCCCGTATACCACAACCATTAAGCCCTCGCACCCTACAGCCTGTGCTCGGAATCGAGAGAAGCCACCGCAGTGAGAAGCCGGAGCGCCGCAACTAGAGAGCAGCGCCTGCTCGCCACCACCAGAGAAGAGCCCAAGAGCAGCAAGGGAGACCCAGTGTGGCCACAAACAAACACAAGTCTAGGCAATGGCACCCCACTCCCGCACTCTTGCCTGGAGCATCCCATGGACGCAGGAGCCTGGTGGGCTGCTGTCCACGGGGTCGCTAAGAGTCGGACACGACTGAGTGACTTCACTTTCATGCATTGGAGATGGAAATGGCAAGCCACTCCAGTGTTCTTGCCTGGAGAATCCCAGGGATGGGGGAGCCTGGGGGGCTGCCTAGTCTTTGGGGTCACACAGAGTCGGACACAACTGAAGCGACTTAGCAGCAGCAGCAGCAGCAGCAGGAACACAGAGAACTCAGCCAGGCCCCTGCCCTGCAGTCCAATCTGCTCAACGATCAGGAAGAGGACTTCTGGATGTGGGCTCTGGATACCACCTGGGTGCAGGTACCGCACCTTCCCCCTACCGGCCACGTGACCTTGGGAATGTCACCCAAGGTCCCCATGCTCTAGTCTCTTCATCTGTGGAGGGGGGAGCCTACCTGGCAGGTATGTCAGGAAGATCTCAAGTATGAATGCATGGATGGGGCACGTAGTAAATACCCAGCAGTGGTGGCTAGTAGAAATATTTTAGTATTACTTTCACTCCAGTCAAGCCTCTCTTAGCTCCAAGGTTTTATAATCTGGGGTTTGGAGGTTCATTTACCTTCTAATTATCAGCAGAATTGTGTGTCTTTCTGGATAGAGGATCTGGAGCATCCTCCAAATGTTTAAAAGGACTGGTGGCCCCAAAACATTTAAAAACATGTGCCTCTTAAAAAAAAAAAACGGCCTTTTGGAGAAATGTCAAAGGCAAAGCTGGAACCGCTCCTGGAACCCAGACAGGTCGCGCAGGTGGGAGCCACGAGGCTGACTGCCCCCACCCCCTGGGCCTCAAAGACTCTCCCCGTGTGGCACCCCCACCTTCCAAGCCGGCCTTCCAGCCTGAGGATCCGTGGGTCCCACTGTAGCTCTGGAGAGAGAGGATCAGCCTGAGGATCCGTGGGTCCCACTGCAGCTCTGCAGAGAGAGGAAAAGGCCCGGCTGCTCATCTGCCAGGGGTGCAGTCCTGCGGTCTGCTGGACCTTCTGTCACCCGCTTTCGCGTCCAGCAGGCTCTCTTGCGTGTCTGACTCGGTGTTGAGCTGGGAGGCCTCCCACCCTGCTCCGCGCTCCGCTCCAGCTGCTGGGGACAGACTCCCATTCTCTGCCTGGGTCCCCAGGGCTGGGGGCCGAGCACAACACATTTTTTCTTTTTCTCCGTCATGAAGGTTCTTTCTGGAGGTGTGGGCTCCCCTTCTCGGATGGAAGAGGTACAAGGCAAAGAAGGAGGTAGCTGTTTGTGCTGTATCTGCTACAGGGCGGGTGCTTGGAACCAAGAGGGCTGGCTGGCGGGTAAATGGGTGAGCAGCCGCTCCCTGGAGGATGCAGGGAGGGGGTCAGCGGTCAGTGGTGAGTGCCCACCTTTCTTCTCGGTGCTGCTTCTCGGCACAGAGGGTGAAAAAGGCAGCCCGTGCCCTGCCATCAGGTTCCAGGTGGGGATGCTCATGCACCGTCGTGAGGCTTCAGGAAAGGCCCACCTGAGGGGTCTGACAGAGACCATACCCAACCTCATCCTGCTTAACCATCACAGAGGACTAATCCAGCCCCATCACTGCCAGGAGGGCGTGTGAGAAGTCTGATCAACATGGGAAAAGCTACATACACCTGCCACCTGTGCCTGTCCACGAGAAGAAAGGACTGCATCCACGGGAATGCAGGTCGAGAGAAGGCTTCCACCACCCAGCACAGGGCCTGCCGGGCCCGGGACTCAATAGTAACAGTTGTTGAACAAACAAACGCACAAATGGAACAAGATGGAGTTTTCTTAGGACTTTTGGTCTGAACCATTCTGAGTTTAGGACTGCTCTGAAGAGAAGTTGAAGCTGTGTGTGGTGATATTATTTAAAAATACACAGCTCAGTGGCTAGGTCCTGAAAAATATCTGAAGTTTCCTCAGATCAATTAGGATGAATCCAGTTTACTTGGCTCCTAGACTCGGGTTGGTGCCCTTTTGTGGACATGACTAGCGTGCAAACACGGGAAACCGCTGCCAGGGAACGTGGGGGAGGCGTGAAAGACCTCTCACAGTGACCCCACCTACTCTGACCCGGCTGCCCAGGCTCAGGGAAGTCACAGGTCACAGAACCCCTCTGGTCTCAGTTTCAGAAAAGCCATGTATTGGGATGGGCTGGACACCATCCTCTAAGCTCATGGACCGTGAAACGTGAGCTCTGAGTGCCTTGGTCCTTGGTGAGCCTGCTCTAGAACATACTGATAGAGCTAAACAGAAATGTTTTTGCTGTTCAGTCGCTAAGTCGTGTCGGACTCTTAGTGACCCCATGGACTGTAGCACGGCAGGCTTCCCCTGTCCTTCACTGTCTCCCGGAGTTTGGTCCATTGAGTTGGTGATACTATCCAAACATTTCATCCTCTGCCAACCCCTTCTCCTCCTGCCCTCAATCTTTCCCAGAAAGAAAGTGAAAGTTGCTCAGTAGTGTCTGACTCTTTGCAACCCCATGAACTATACAGTTCTTGGGCTTCTCCAAGCCAGAATAGTGGAATGGGTAGCCCTTCCCTTCTCCAGGAGATCTTTCCAACCCAGGGATTGAATCCAGGTCTCCCGCATTGCAGGTGGACTCTTTACCAGCTGAGCCACAAGGGAAGCCCAAGAATACTGGAGTGGGTAGCCCATCCCGTCTCCAGGGGAATCTTCCCGACCCAGGAATCAAACTGGGGTCTCCTACACTGCAGGCAGATTCTTTATCAACTGAGCTATCAGGGAATCCCAGTCTTTCTCAGAATCAGGGTCTTTTCCAATGAGTTGGCTCTTCTCATCAGGTGGCCAAAGTATTGGAGCTTTAGCATCAATCCTTCCAATGTTTCCCTGGTTGCTCAAATGGTAAAGAATCTGCCTTCAATGCAGGAGACCTGGGTTCAGTCCCTGGATTGGGAAGATCTCCTGGAGAAGGAACGACAACCCACCCCAGTATTCTTGCCTGGGAAATTCTATGGAGAGAGGAACCTGAGGGGCTACAGTCCATGGGGTTGCAAAGAGTCAGACACAACTGAGCAATGAACAAAAACTTAAGTCCCCCCAAAAGATATCTGGAGGCCAGTGACTGAATCCCAGAAATGTCCCCAAATTTCTGGCTACAGGTTTTGGGCACCAGTGGGGCCCCTGTGACCCAGTAGAAGTTCACTTACTAAAGCCTGCAGCAACTGTCCCCAAGCACCGTTGCTGGGAAGGCTGGTGTGGAGTCAGCCAGGCCAGGAGGGGCAGCGAGCCAGGCTCACTGGCCAGGCGGAGCCCCACCAGGTGCTGACAGACGCTGCTGCCCCTCAGCAGGCTCACATATCCTTCTGCCAATAAAACAACTTAGAAAAATCACTCCCGGAATTGCACACAAATATCCCAGCCATCCGTACAGGTCCATGAGGTAAACATTAGCTGCCTCTACAGAAGGGGGAAACAGAGGGCTTGGCAAGTAAGGAAGCTTGGCCAACCACACCATGTGGGAGTTAGGGGTGAAAGTGTGCCCAGAACCCAAGTGTCCGGACCCCCAAGTCCTGGGTTCTTGTCTTTACATCACGTTACTTCTCAAACTCACAAACCCAACGCAGTGCCCTGCAGGCCTGTGACTTCCAGCCAGAGCCCAGCCCGGGGCTGTGCTGCCGGAGCCGGCGGCAGGCGGGAGGGGAGGACGCGACTTGGGGGCTGGGTGACAGGGCGGTCCATGACGCAGGCACACCTGTGTCCCCAGGCCCATGGAGAGACTGCCTGCAGGCCCTGGAAGACGGCCACGACACCAGCTCCATCTACCTGGTGAAACCGGAGAACACCAACCGCCTCATGCAGGTGTGGTGTGACCAGCGGCATGACCCCGGAGGCTGGACGGTCATCCAGAGGCGCCTGGACGGCTCGGTCAACTTCTTCCGGAACTGGGAAACGTACAAGGTAGGATCCACCCCCCCCGCCCCCCACACACACACAGAGCGCCAGGGCCCTCGGAGGGAGGCCTGTGTGGCCCCGAGGGAGGTGGACCCTGACAGAGCCGGCAGGTGGGGAGGACCGGCTGCTCCTTCCCTGCCCCACCGACAACTGCGGCGGGGTACAGAGGGAGGGGTCCAGACCGCGAAAGCCCCGCGGCCGGAGCGGGAACTTAGAACCCAGTCCTGATGTGGGGAGCACTGTGGTCCCAGCTGGGGCTCCCAGGGGAAGACCTGCCCTCAGAGCCCAGAAAGGGCAGGGCCTGAGGCTCCAGGGCCCTGGGAGGATCTCCCACACGGCCCGCTGTAGGGAACTGCGGACATACTGGGTCCTAAGCCCAGGGTTCAGCCTCGGGGCTCCCAATTCCCAGGGAGCTGAGCGCTCCTCCTCCTTTTGGAGGAGAGGCTGAGGGCTCCACCCACACCTGGCTTCCTCTTCTGAACAAAGAGGCCTTACTGAGGACACCCCCGCAGGCAGGTGCTTCTGTTCTCTCAGGCCAGCCCTGGTGGGGAGAGGCTGGCCTGGGCCCAGTTTAGGCATGAAACGTTTGCACAGACAGGAGCAGGCAGAGCAGTGAACACGGCCGAGGCACAGCCTCGATGCCTGCACGCCGACCAGCACCAGGATCGCGGCAGCCACACGAGGCTCCGCGGGCCCCACTCCTGCCCTGCTTGTCCTCCAACCCGCCTCCTGACCAGCCTGCGCCCTTTGCTTCCTCCTCTTTCTCCACTGCCTCCTAGCTGAGAGGTTCTTGAAGACTCACTTCCCTAACTCCTTCCACCTCCTTTCCACATTCCCTTCCTCAGAGCAGTGGGCACAGGGGTTACACCTGGACTCTTGGCTCAAATCCTGGCTCAAGTGCTCTGTAACTCTGGGCCTCTCTGGGCCTCAGTCCACCCACTCTAGGGAGGACACTGAGAGTGCCCCGCACACAGAGCTGGCATGAGGATTAAGAAAATAACCTATGAAAAGTTCTGATAAGAGTGCCAGCAGATCGTTAAGTGCTTACTGAACACTAGCTATTATTATCATTAACGAATTCAGCTATTTCCAAGACTTTAAGTGGCCACCACCCGGCCAATGACTCTCAAACCTATATGGAAAAATGGTAATATATCCACTGGATTCTAGACCTCGGAGGGATCATGCCTTTGTCAGAGGTCACACCTGTGCCTTGGTTTATAAGAGACCCTTACACACAGCCCCTCCCCAGAGAAAGGAACAGAAACTCAGAGAAGGTAAGGGAATTGCCCAAGGAACTCATGTTGCAAGCCTACTGTGTGCTAGGCTCTCAATTTACCAGGTTACGTGTGTCCCTAGAGCAACCCTGCAGGATGGGTAACGTAGAGGAACCCATGTTCACACACTGCCCAGCACGAGACAGGCACTCTCTCAGTGGTCTTGAGTGATGCCTGACTGAGGCTGAGAATGTGCAAAGTGACTCATCAAGTGACAGCCAGGTGGAGAAAGCAAGGGATTATATGCAGGCCTGCCTTCTGCTCTGTCTGCTTCCAGGACCCCGCATCCGGCACTGAGCAGCCGACAGCTGGGCCCAGCTGGCTGGGCTCACGGCGTATTCCTCACTAATGCTCTCCCGCGTTTTCCCCAGCAAGGGTTTGGGAACATTGACGGCGAGTACTGGCTGGGCCTGGAGAACATTTACTGGCTGACGAACCAAGGCAACTACAAGCTGCTGGTGACGATGGAGGACTGGTCTGGCCGCAAGGTCTTTGCAGAGTATGCCAGCTTCCGCCTGGAGCCTGAGAGCGAGTATTACAAGCTGCGGCTGGGGCGCTACCATGGCAACGCTGGCGACTCCTTCACCTGGCACAACGGCAAGCAGTTCACCACCCTGGACAGAGACCACGATGTCTACACAGGTAGGAGCAGTGGGGCCACTGGCAGGTGAAGGGCCGGGAGAAGGGACCAAAGCCCAGCCTCTGACTCCCAGGCCTGAGAACAGGACCATCCCAGCGCCCAGCTGCCCAACTCTGTTCCCATCCCCTGAAGGTCTAGTCCTCTGCCCTCTGCCCACAGATCCCCTTCGCAAGGCTGGGTCAGCGTGGCATTTACGGAAAGGGAAGGTACAGAGGTCCCCGAATGACACACTGGAGGGCCACTCTGGGCCAAGCTGGACATTGCGCTGGGCTCTGCATGGCGTCACTCCCTGCCTGAGCACCGGAGTTGGGGCCACACAGCCTGCGGAACAAGGCTGCCCCGCCTCCTACACGCCCGAATCTTCAGGCGTGCCTCCCAGTTCCTCTGGGCCTGTTTCCACATCTGGAAATGAGGATACGCCTAGCGGGCAGGGGGTGAGGAGTGGGTGAGAAGGTGAGAGTGCGTCTGTAGTGCTCTGCCTGGGACCCGGGAGACTTGGGCTCTGAGCGGGAGAGTCTCTCAGGTGATCTGTTCGTGCAGCACATGGGGAGCTACTGAGAGCAAAGTGGGCAGGAGGGACGAATCCACCCGCCCAAGACTGCAGGTCTCAGGGCCAGATCTTTAGTAAATAAAAAGCAAGAGACAAAACAGAAACCGTGAGAAGCACACACAGCCCAGCCTCGGGGCTAGACATCAAATCCCCCGCGTGCATCTCAAGGCTCCACCTCAGCTCCTGGGGACGAGGGGCCCTGCGCCCTTGTCAGGTGGCAGAATTCATGGCTCCTCTGCAAGGAGCTGAGCCCCACTTCAGGCCGAGGCTATCTATTCTCGCAGGCGAACCTGGCCCCCTAGTCCCAGGCTACAGGCTATCCCCCGCTTTGAGGATGCTAGTGGTAAAGAATCTGCCTGCCAGTGCAGGAGACTCAAGAGATGCGGGTTTGATTCCTGGGTCGGGAAGATGCCCTGGAGGAGGAAATGGCAACCCACTCCAGTATTCTTGCCTGGGAAAACCCCACGGACAGAGGATGCTGGCGGGCTACAATCCAGGGGTTTGCAAAGAATAGGACACAACTGAGCGACTGAGCCCCAGGAACTCCCCGCTCTTCAGAAAAGCCCGGTTGCCTCCCCCTTCCCAGAGGGGTCCCTACCCCAGGTCCCCAGGCGGCAGACGGGGACACGCCCACACCTCCACCTACTCCCTGGCACAGAGCTGACCCTGCCGCAGGGGCCCCCAGGAGGCGGCGTGTCTGCTGAGACCGGGGCTGCCCAGGCTTCAGGAAGATATAACCCTCTGAGCTGGTCGGACACCGGGGACAGAAGGCTGGCTTACAGCCATTATGGGGAGCAGCAGAAGGCCGCTCTGCGACCCCAACCGTCAGGCCCATCCAGCAGCAGGGTCACTGGACGTGAGGCAGTGAGCTCCCCGTCCCTGGAGGCGTGTGGGGTAAGCTTAGGAGGGGCGTCCGCTGGCTGAGGGAAGGCTTGGCTGTGGCAAGCCCAGGGCCCTGCCCTCTGAATCCAACACAGCCACTCGGAGTCCGTGACCTCGGCTCGTAGCCCGAAGGAGCCAGAGAAGAACTCTGGGAAGACCTGGGCTACTGGGGCTCTGGGTGCCTGGCGCTGGGACTCCTCTCAGCATTCTACCTCAGCCGGCCTGCTCCCTCCTCACCTCACCCCATGGCGGCTTCTGGAGCGGAGCCGCCAGCCCCACAGGGTCGCCAAACCCACAAATCTGATAAGGCAGCCCATCCACTGAGTGGGGTGCCCCCCTGGGCCTGACTGTCTTCCCCACTCCCGGGCAGGGCGATGACCCTGCATGCCCGCTTGTGCCTTGCCCACACTTTTACTGGTGTTCCGAACTGCTTGTCCTTGGCAGCACAATCTAGCATGATATGAGGGTGCCAGAAACTTTATGAAAATATCTTGCTTTTGTGAAAAAAAAAAAAAAAATTGCCTGGATGACAGGCTAGGGAGGAATAAAGGAACATTTCATCTTAAACACTTCCTTTGTCACTCTCAAAAGACTCTTGATCTAATAGTTTCAATGAAAAAGAAATTCCTAAGAAAAAACCTTTGGCTCTCAACCCAGCCACCTCGGGTCATTTCCATTTTCTGCACAAACCCAGAGTGTGGAGCTCTCCCCGGTGCTTGCTCCGCAGCTAGCCCTGGGCTAGTACTCGGCCTCCTTCAGGGGGCCTAATTACCTTGTGCAAGGGCATCGCCTCATCCTTGTTTTACAAGGAGTGTTCAGGGGCTCACCAAGGTTAGGTTGCTTGCCCAAGATCACAGAGCCCCAGTCGGAGGGAAGGTCTGAGCAGGTCTGAGTCCCCGTGCCCTCTCTGGCATCCTTGTGCCAAATGCCCCCCAGTGGGCGGGGGTCCCTCTGAAGCCCCTCGAAAGCAAACAGCGGACACAGGTCAAACCTCCTCCCTGAACTTCTTACGCTCTCTCTCCTGCAGGCAACTGTGCCCACTACCAGAAGGGCGGCTGGTGGTATAACGCCTGTGCCCACTCCAACCTCAACGGGGTCTGGTACCGTGGGGGCCACTACCGGAGCCGCTACCAGGATGGGGTCTACTGGGCTGAGTTCCGTGGAGGTTCCTACTCGCTCAAGAAGGTGGTGATGATGATCCGGCCCAACCCCAACACCTTCCACTAGGCCGGCCCCGCTCAGGGCCGCGAGGACCGGGACGCTGGACTGGTTCCCCAAGTCACCGCAGCAGATAAATGCGACCGATCTCCGTCCCTACTACTCCTCTCCACCTCGGACAGCCCTTCATGTTTCCAGACAGGACAGGACTGCACGCAAGTCTTTCCTTAAGTAAATTAAGTCCCTACAATGAAACACACCTGCAAAGTACCTTCGTAATATACACGTGTGTGAGCCGACCTCGTGCACCTGTGTGTATGCCATGTATATATGCGTTTAGATATATACCCGTGCCATATATCTAGATACATATATATAGGTTTGCCGTATATACTGAAACACGCGTATATTCAACTCTCAGACGTTGAGGGCTGCTCACGACAGCTCTGCTCTTAGGAGAAGAGCACTTCATTCGTGTTGTGTTACTTGAGTCTGAGGGCGCATCGCAGACTGCGTCGCTCCAGTTCCGACCGCAGTGCTTGGTGTTCCCCGAGCCTGGCTGCTCCTAGGGCCGGCCACAGTGCTGCCCTCTCACACCGGGCTTCCCAGCCTCCTTGCTCAAGATCCTCTTTGGCACCTAACCCAGTTTCAGAATACCCTCGCCTCTCTATTTCTAGCCTACTCCTTGTTCTCAGGACAGTTCACCACCTCCCCAGCCAGCCAGCCGCCTACCCGCCTGCGCATTCACTCTGCTCCGTTCACTAAGTGCCTTCTGTGCTCCAGTCCCAGGCACTCCAGTTCCAGGTACCTTTCCTGTTCTCCTCTCCTCGCTGACTTACTCCTCACCTTTTCTGTTCCCCTGTGCTTTCTTCCTGGGCAAGATTCCCTAGCTTCTCAGCAGGAAACAGTCTGGACTCCACGTGGTCAGGAAAGGGAAAGTCAGGCCCCAAAGCTCGCTCTCCGCCACATGGACGATGGTCAATTTCAGTCTCATACTTTGCAGCTACACGTTAGCTTACCTGCCGTTTTAACCTCCGCAGAAGTAATAGCCTACCTTGCCAGAAGATATTCAACTGAAGAGAAAGCATCATCCAATTGTTGGGGGCCCCAAACGGCTACAGACCAAAGGTGCCGTGCTCTCAGGCCGACTGGCGTCCACATCTCGTCTCCAGACTACACTTCCCCAGAGACCAGGCGCCTCAAAAACGAGAACTGGCCACTTGCCGTGAGTTAATGAATAACCAGGGGCCACAGAGCCCTTGGTCAGCACATTGCTGGCCCTGAAGCATCAGGCTCGGTACTGCTTGGACTCTTGCCAAGCAGGGAGTGAGGGACGAACAAGAAGGTGAGACCCTCCTGGAGGGCGCATGGGTCAGGGCGGGCGGGTGAGACGGTGGGACATTTGGTACTGTCTGCGTCCGGCTGTGTGCCTATTACCTCAGCAGTCTCACAAGTGTACCATGTAGCACGTTTTGTGTATATAAAAGGGAGGGTTTTTTTTTTTTTTTTTTAATATATTCTCAGATTATCCTTGTAAAACACATCTGCAATAAAAGCCGTCTGCGCTATCTGGATGTATCTACACCGTGCGTTATTTAGAAAGCCTTCCTGGGGCCTCTGACACCACAGCCTCTTTGAGTAACACCAGGAAGAGATTCGTCCACCGAAATCTATTAAATGACACTCCACTCCACCTATCCCTGGTTGCCACCTGCGTCCTCAGGAGTCCCATGACAGAACCGCAGGCCACGAAGGCTCTCTGGAGTCCCGCCTCCTTAAGTCCAGTTGTATTCTGGATGTCTCTGCTGGATACAGGCAGTGCAGTCAACCCCTAAAACACCCTTCCCCAGGTCTGGTCCCATTTCATCAAACGGCACCATCCACTTAACTGCTCTGAGCTTCTCTAGAGGCTCAGATGGTAAAGCATGTGCCTGCAAGGCGGGAGACCTGGGTTCGATCCCTGGGTTGGGAAGATCCCCTGGAGAAGGGAATGGCTACCCACTCCAGTTTTCTTGTCTGGAGAATTCCATGGATGGAGGAGCCTGGGGGGCTACAGTCCATGGGATTGCAAAGAGTCAGACACAACTGAGCAGGCACGCCTACCCGACTGCTCGGGCCAGAAGCAAGGACTCCTCCCTCTCCCTGGCCATGGTCCACCGTCCCTCCATGCAGGGCCACTTCTCTGCGTTGGCATAGGCCTTCCTCCCCTCTCCCCTTGACTGAGGCTCCCCACCAGACCAGGAGCCCTGTGCCTTCACCTTCCTCGTTCCAATACGACTTCCACACAAGCTGCTAGAACCACCTTCAGTGGACAGGGAAGGTGTTTCTGGGCATGACGGGAAACCCCAAAACCATAAACGAAAGACAAGGGCTAGGACTAAAGAAAATACCATGTTTTTTGCCTTTTGACAAACAAAGCAAAATAAAACATGACCAAGAATGAAAAGCAAATACTAAATGAGAGAAAAATTTAGGACTGACATTCATGCTGTGCCAAGAACTCTTTCAAATTATGAAGAAAGATATAAACACTGTTATAGAAAACTTGGTGAAGTACACACAGTGGAAGACTCACAAATGGCCAGCAGACAAGAAAAGAGGCCAACCTCAGTAATCACCAGAGAGGCACAGTAAATCCAGCACAGACCATCACACGGCGCCTGGCGGACTGGCAAAGACAAGAGAAGGTCAGTCTCCACGTTGACAAGGGAATAGAGAAGAAACACGTACTCCGTGTACTCTGGATGGAAGTATAAACTGATTCAGTACTTCTGAAGAGCAGTCTGGCAATGCATAGATCAAAATTTGAAATGCACTTAAACCTTTGGACTCACCAACCTCTCTTCGTGATAACTGAGCAATGGTGCCATACGAGAGCCTTTTCTGACAGAGCTGTCGTGTGGAGAGATTGATGCTTACTGAAGCTTGCTGAGTGCTGGGAACTGGACTTGTGTCCACGTATGTGACCTCACAGCAGCCTGTGAAGGAGGGACTATTGTTCTCACTCCTCAGTAGGGGAGAAAGTGGGGCTTGCAGCCAAAGTGCTGGTAAAAATGCACCTGCAGGATTATTCCAGAAGGTTCTGGGTGTCAGGCTCTAAGGAAAGAGTTCTCAACTCCCTTCTCCCAAACCCCCAGTCAGTGGTGGGGGTCACAGAGGAATCTGGACACTACCAAGGGTCCTCAACTTTGGCCCAGACCATGCCCACCCCTCCCGTGGATACCTGGAGTGGAGTGCGTGGCATGCAAGGATAGAAGGCAGAGGAAGACAGAGCCTAACCTAACCTGTCATTGGTCGTCTATACAAACCTCAGAGCTGTGAGCTCGGGAGAGGGGGATGAGGGGTAGCAACTTTTTTTCTCAACTGGTTGGGAATCAAACAAAAGCAGGGCATGACACCACCGTTCTCCAAGCCCCACTCACCCCAACACCCAAAACCGTGGTTGTTGTCGTTCAGTCGCTAAGTCATGTCCAACTCTCTGCACCCCCATGGATTGTAGCACGCCAGGCCTCCCTGACCCTCACCATCTCTCAGAATTCACCCAAGTTCCTGTCCATTGAATCCATGATGCCATCTGACCATGTCACCAAGCCCCACCCATCCTGATACCTAAAACTGAGTCTTGGTCAAATCATACCCCAGCTATGTGGAAGGAGAGGAAGGAATAAGCACATCAGAGACTAGGAAATACACTCTGCCTGGGGTAAAACAGCGGAAGGGGAGCAGTTTACCAAACCAACAGCATCAAAGAGAGCAGGGAGAGGAAAGGGCCGTGCTCAGAGCACAGCTCCCGGTGCCCCGGGAGTCGCTCCCCGGCCAGCTTACAGCCCATCAGCACTCAGCCCGAGCAAACCCATATCCACACCCTTCCTCCTCCCCTATCCCACCCAGGGACTTCTAAGGGGACAGTCACAGGGCTCCTCCTGCTACTAAGGTCTCCATGGTGAGCGCATCCACAGACAAACCCAGGAGGAAGTCAGTGAAACCCTGGTGGATAGAGGGCACCCACCTGCTGGACTCCTGCGGGGAACATGGCAGGAAGACAGAGAGTGACGCTGACTGGCACCCCTCCCCCGAACCAAGCAGATCTGAGCCAAGACTGAAGACAGAAATCTTTGAACTACTGCAAACATGGGGCGGGAATCCACGATGCTTATAATCCACAGGTGCTTTGTGGGAACTCAAGGGTCCCCTGATCTCCCAGGAGCGCCTCATCCATTGCATCGGTCCAGGAAAGAGAATCGGTCCGGGAAAGACTCTCAGTTGCAGTAAGGGAAAGCTAGAGAGCTGATTAAACAGAAAAGGGAACATTTTTTAAGTGTAACAAAATGTTACCACAGCCATTCTTTCTGCCTCAGTTTTACCTGAGGCTCAAAAGGCTAAGGACAAAATAATAGCTGCCAAAGGCTCCCACATTCTGGAGCAAGGTACAAGACCATCCCTGTGAGGGGGTGGCTCCCCATCCACCCTACTCAAGTCGAGTGAGAGGAGCTTCCAGGGACCATTCCAGGAGCCTGGCGTGGGTGAGCGTCAGCACTACCATCTGACTCATGTCTCAAGTCTGCAGGCTGGGGCAGGAAGCAGTGAGAAGCGGTACTGCACTGCGAGCCAAGGGCAAGACCACAGTGGGGTCAGGGAGGCCCGGACATGGTTCCTAGGAACAAGGGGGCTGCCTGCATGGAGGGGAGGGGCAGTGCTGGAGGCCCAGGGGCCAAGGAAGGGCACTGCTCCCACGAAGGGAGCTGAGTCAGAGGTGCCCAGGATGGAAATTCTGAAGCAGCAGCAGCAAAGAGGGAGAAAGGAGAGCAAAGCGAGGAAAAGACAGAGCGTGCATGCTGGCAATGGGCATGCGTGCAGGGCGCCAGCTCTGGCTCCAACCTCAGGGGCCACATCAGACGGGCCCTCGCCTCCCCGTCGTCTGTCACGTCTGTCCCCACCCCGAGGGCCCCAAAGCTCGTGGCCCAGCGGGGAGGTGGGCTCTGGTGGACTGAGCGTGTGCCTCCCCAACCCCAGGCCTCCTGCCCGGCCAGGCTGTGGGAGCCCAGGCTCCTGAGCCCTCTCCTGGACGGTCTGCAGGGACGTGACTGTTAACAGCAGAGAGACTTCGGGGCCTGCTGAGTTCCCTGGGTTGACTGGGAAAAGAGCTAATCCACAGAGCAGGCTGGAAAGGACACTGGGGAAAAATAAAGTCGGTTTCTTCTTACACCTGATTGAGTCCAGCTCCTTTAATAAGCTGGTTACATAAGGACACGAGGTATCTCCCAGAGTCCATGAGCAGGGACGCAGCTGGGCCTCACGAGGGCCAGGAACCAGAAACTGCCTGGAAGTCCTTCTAAGAGGCCAGGCAGCCGCCTTCGGCCTCTCTCCCTTCCCTTCCCCTTCCCCTTGCCTGCAGGGTCTCTGTTTCTCATTGAGAGGATCTGCTTTTCCCAGCATGGAATTTCTGAGCTCACGTGTCCTCCCCGACTGAATGCCAGCAAAGACCTGAAGGCCCTCTCCTCTCCGGCTAGCTCCCAGCCAGGGGACCCGACTGGCCCGTTCTGGCTGTTCGTCCACCTCACTTCTATGGACGGCTCCAAGCAGAGCTGTGCGGAAGGCACACGGCTACTGGTGCTCAAGGCAGTGGAAGGAGTAGGGGAAGTTCCCAGGGTCCCACGGGAAGAGAGGTCAAAGCTGGCGTTGTTTCCAAGAGGGTGTCCAGGCGATACTACAGCTGTGGCTGGAGACCGCACTTCGCCAGCTAGACGGATTCTGTCCGTTACTTGTTACTTCATGTCCCGTTCCCAGCTCCTCCCCTGCGGACGCTTGCCCTCCCAGGCTCAGCTGTGTCACTAAACGTGACACACAGCTTTGCCCAGACGAGGCTCTTCTTGCCCTTCCTGGATACGCAGAGTTTCTCAACAGCCTCCATGGATACAGGAGGCCACGAGTCCCCTGCTGCTGGGCTCTTCCAGGCAGTATTTCCTCTAGATAACACTCATGCCACCCACCACCTGTGGGCGGGGGCTTTCCATGTGCCAGGCACCATGTGCGTCTCTCTAAACCTTCACAACCACCCTGTGAGGTGGGTTCTACAAGTAGCCTCCCTTGGACATAACAGAACTTGAGGCTCACATGCCCTAGGTGGCTGGCCTGAGAACACGTGGCCTGCGACACTCAGGGTTTCAGCTTGAGCTTGCCTGACTCTTGAGCTCCTGCTTCTGGGAGGGTTAGGTCTCAGTCCCCAAAGATGAAATGAAATCCCTAAGGCTCCTCCCTCACTCCATCGTTGCATCCCTGTATGTCTGAGGATCACGAGGCATGGCGTCCGCTGCCCACAGAAGCAGATGTGTGAGTCTGCTGCCCACAGAAGCAGATGTGTGAGGTGGCCGGCCAGCCTGCCTGTACAGCAGCAGCCAGATGGATGGTAGGGCCCCAGACGTCAGGAAGTCAGGCCAGGGCTGTTTGCCCAATTTAGCCCCATGCTGACGGCAGAGAAGAGTAAGGGCAGTGATGGAGGACATTGCTCAGCTTCCTGGGGCTTCCAGTCCTTTGCCAGGACTCACGGGGCTGGCCCTGCCTTTCTCCTTTTCTCTTGTCGGACAATCTATGGACTAAGCCTCACCCTTTGGCACGGGGAGTGTCCCGCTTGTGGCTGGTCTGGCCGTCACCTCGTGCACCAATTCCATCTCATCCAAGCCTTGGTCTGCATCCTCTGGTAACTGGGTCCCCGCTGTGCTGGCTTGTCTCCCATCTCCACAGCTTCAGGACCCGGGCTTGCTTGGCTAGTCTCTCTCGGATCTCACAGTGAGGCCGGAACAAGCCCCAGTCTGGGATTCTGCCACTTGTGGACACATGTCTTGGTATCTACTGTCCCAGGGGCACTCCGGTACTCCCGTCTCTCCTGACCTGGGGCATCCCAGGCCAGCTCACCCACACGTGGGAGCCCAGACACAGATAATCTCTCCCATCTGTGCAGCCTTCCCCAAGCGGCAACTCCCCCGCTTGCCAATGTTCATGATACATCTGTCTCCATGGGCTGGTCAGGGGTGACCCCTTCCCCCTGAGGCGGTACATGTGCCCTCCTGGAGCTGAGGGACGTCTCACATGAGGAAGACGGCTCCCTGGACAAGGGTGGACCGGCCACACTGGCCCTGACCCGTAGCAGAGCCCCTCCCGAGTGGCTAAGGAGTCCAGAGGGAGTAGCTAAGAGGGAATGGAATTAGAATTGCCTCTGGAGCCGTGTTTAGACACAGGCCCACACCCCAGTCACCTCAGAGAGCGGGGAGAATTAGAAGAAGCACGCAGCTTCCTTGGAGATGGGGAAGCCAACCCAGCCCGAGGCAAGTGTGCTGGTCGTCGACTTCTGTCAGCGCCTCTCCACAGGGCAGCGCAGAGCTGTGCTGGGGGCGCGGGGAGGGGGACTGAGGATGGACATTCAGGGAGAGAGGCAGGAAGCAGGGACAGCTGGGTGGGAGGCTGGACAGCCTGGCTGCCGAGCCCAGGCCCAGGGAGCACAGCCTTGAAGCAGGAAACAGAGCTTATCTGCACAAAGAACTCCTGGGTGGAGAAATGTGTTTTAAAACTACAGGCCCTCCTTCCCCTGTCACTCCATCCTAAGTCACTGGTAGGTAAAGGCCGGCGCTGCTGGGGGTGGAGAAGACGGGCGGGCAGGCACAGCTGGTGGGGGCGCAGTGCAGCCCGGGGTGGTCCTCTCCAGCGCCCTTGTCGTCTTCACCCAGCAATTCCACCTCCGGCTCACAGTGTTTCAGAAACACCCTGGCAGGTGAGCCAAGACACACGCACACAGGTGCTCTCCACCGCAGCATCCGTCCAAGGAGAAAAGTACAAACGACCTAAGTGTTTGTCAGCTGGGGCCAAACAAATCGACTCGTGTCCAGGCCCCAGTGTGACAGACCACCACGTGGCCGTGGGCGCCACAGAGCCACAGGGAAGAACGCAGGAGTCGGGCACTTGGTGCCACTGAACAATACCCACTGCACTGCAAGGGGAGCAAAAAGTAAGGTGCACATCAGACTGCTTACCCAAATGTTCCCAGTTTGGTTAAAAAGGGCAAGACTCTTCACACACGCCCACATGCCCAGATACTTGTATGGGTGGATTTAAGTGCCCGGGAGGACACACCTACCTGTCAGCACTGGCCGCCTCTGCAAAGCAGAGACTTTCTAAGGTAAATAAGTTTTACAACAAACAATGTGCTACTTCTGTCATTTTAAGAGTTTGTAAAAGGATCGGTGGGCTTCCCAGGTGGCTCAGTGGTAAAGAATCCACCTGCCAATGCAGGCGACGCAAGAGACGAGAGTTCGATCCCTGGGTCAGGAAGATCCCCTGGAGAAAGAAATGGCAACCTACTCCAGTATTCTTGACTGGGAAATCCCATGGACAGAGGAGCCTGGCGAGCTACAGTCCAGGGGGGTCTCAGAAGAGTCAGACACAACCTAGCAACTGAACAACAGCAAGAAATGGACACGGTCAGTGCGAGCAGAATGGCACCGGTGGGCACAGCCTTCCTGGCCACATGAAGTGGCGCTCTCGCCCCACTGCCCCCCAGCACCCCGGCCCCGAACAGGCTCTCGTGGGACGCTAAAGACCTGGACGCCTTACTCTAGGCCTTTCTGAGGATAACTTCCTGGGACCTTTCGGGCCTCGTCAGCTTGCCCTCAGGCACCCTTCATGCTCACAGAGCAGCTGCAATTCACCACCTCTGCCCTAGAGGATTTCCTCCTCTCAAAAATAGCTTCTGAGAGGGACTCAGAACTTCCTGCTTGTCCCAGAGAGCCATCTGACAGTCTTTTTTCTTATCGAGTTTTTTTTTTTTAATGATAAATATTTTACAGCATACAATTATTGTTTACTCCATGTAGAAGATTATCTGGGGTTCACTGCATGCAACAATTTTCTCTTCCCAACAACCCCATGAGGTAAATCCTGTGATTATTCACATTTTAAAGACCATGGAGGGAGGCAGAGGGGAAGCAAGTAACATTTCCAAGATTACTCAGCTAATTAGCGGTGGAGTCAGGACCTAAAAGACAGCGGCTGGCCAGCAGGCCCCTGGCTCTTAACTACTCCGATATACTGTCTCCAAAAAGTAAACAGAAAATAGCATACATCTAAGGAATCTGAGGATCGATGGCTTGTCCTGAACTTATGGGTTCAGAGTCCTCTCCATAAACAGTCAAGAGCAGGTAGGAAGTAATTCCTTCCTCTTTGCCCCTGTACTGGCCCCTCGTTGCAGACGTCAGCTCAGCACCACAGCCCGAGGGTACACACCTCCATCTTCACCACTGGAAGCCCAGACTCCAGAGACTAAAGACCAGAGAGGGAGAAAAGGAGTCTTTCCCTCCCTAAAGCCTGCTTTCCATAGTCTGGAGTTCAGTCTGAGGCATCTGCTCTGTTTGGGAGATTGTCAACAGCAATCACATCCTTCTTCTGGGTCGGCCCTACCTCCACAAGGGAGCAGGTCTCAGCTCTAGACTTCCACCGATACGGCAAACCCAAAATACATACAGGAATTGCTGGCTTGTTCCACCACTGTGTAGGCCGCCTTGTGGGGTAGCTCGGCATTTCCTGATTCCTACAATTAGAACTTGCCTCTCTTGTCTCTCTCTGGCCCTGACTGTAACCTGCTCCTAATGCAGTCCCGGGGCCTGCTGTGTCTCCTGCGGCAAGTCCGTGGGCACCTTGAGGACACTGTTTTGCCCTCTGTTTCTGCAGCATCTCTTGAATTCCCATGGCGGGTCCATACAAAATATGTGTGCAATGGATAAATGAGTACACTTCAGGCAGTTCAAGTCTTTTTTTTTTTTTTTTAAACACTGAGACCCTGAGAGTCGTTTATGTGTTCAGTTTTACAGCTGGTTTAGGTCCAGCACAGATGAGGAAACAACAAAGCAGCAAACGAGAGGCAGTGACACATGGCGCCGGGCACTGGTTATCCACCGCTGTGCAACAAATCACCGCCCCCCCCAACCCCACCACCAGTTAGCAGCTACAATAACGAACATTTGCCATCATGCAGTTCTGTGGGTCAGGTGTTTGGGTGTGTCTCAGCTGGGTGTGTCTCTGGCTCACGTGTCCCGTGGGACTGCAGTAAAGCTGTCGGCCGGGGCTGCAGTGTCCTCTGGAGGCTCCGCTTGGGCAGGATCTGCTTCTGAACTCACTTATGTGCCTCCTGGCAGGCCTCAAACCCTCGCCATCGGCCTCTCCACAGGACTGCCAAATACTCAGCAGCTGGATTCCCCATGGATGTGTGCGCCAAGAGGGAGGAAGAAGACAGCAACTCCCCCCAGAGAAACGGTCCTTTAGTAACCGAAGCCCGGAGAGATGTCTCATTACTTCCATTACACTCAACTTGCTGGTAGCAAGTCAGTGTGTCCTGCCATGCTCCAGGGGAGGGGCTACAGAAGGAATCCCTGGGGGTCATCTTAGAAGCTGTCCACCACGTGAAATCTCTCAGATTCTCAGGGCTACTTTCTTTCCAAAAGAGACCTCCCAACGGCCGCAGGTGAGTCCTGAGGCTGGAGAAACTCTAGCCTTTCCTGCATCCCTAACCCTTCACTTCTTCAGGGCTGGCTGACCCTGGCAGGGCCCTCCATCTCCTATCTTGATCCCCCATACCACACAGGAAGGTCCTGGCGACATTCCTCTTTTCCACCCACTCTCTGGTTTCCCCAGAGGATAAAGGGCTGTTAGTGGGAACATTCGGCATCTTCTGAGGTTAGCAGGCACTGGCGTCAGACCGAGGTTTGAGAACTGGTCTCACGATTAGAAAGTGACACTAGTAAGTGGAGGAACTTTTAGTGAGTTTTTCTCAGCTTGTGCAGCTGTAAAATAAGTTAAAAACAAATTAAAAAATGCCTCCCTGAAAGGAAGGCTAGTTGGGAGGATTAAATGAAACAATGTGTGTAAAATGTTTGGTGCACACGTGTGCTCTAATAGTCATTATTATTATTGTCAGCTTCTAATTAGAAACTCAAAGACTAAAGGTCAAAGAAGAGCAGTCATCCTGATGACTCTAACCGATTCCTGCTAGGAAAACACACCTTCGCTGGCACAAAAATGGCCTCATGCTCTCACGTCCTGCTGGGGAGCACACAAAACTGCTCGACCCAGAGAAGACCTGACTGCAGGCCCTTCCTGTGCCCCTAGAAGGGACCAGGGTGACAAGGTGCTCAGCTCTGGGCCACAGAGCACGGAAGAAACAAACCTCCCCTCCAGCGTGATTTCCTCCCACATTGTTTCTCTCCGTGGAGACAGAGATGATAAACAGAGGATGCATAAGTTAAGGTGGGTGGAACTCCAGCCGTGAACAAGAAGTCTTGAGTTAAACTTGGTATCCAGCTGGCATACGACTTTGGTGGGTCGTAAGTGAAATTGCAGGGATTTCTTCACTTGCAAAATGGGGGGGTTTAATAACATCCACTGGCTTTTTAAGAAGTTTTCTTGAATCTCTTTATGTTTGGCTGCACTGGGTCTTCGTTCCTGCGCTCGGGCTTTCCTCTAGCTGTGGCGAGCGGGGAGCCACTCTCCAGCTGCATGCACTGCTCACTGAGGTGGCTTCTGGTTGTTGAGCACAGGCTCTAGGTGCCTGCGTGGGCTTCAGTCACTGTGGTGCATGGGCTAAGCTGCCCCTCCGCATGTGGGGTCTTCCTGGATCAGGGGCTGAACCCGTGTCTCCTGCATTGGCAGGTGGATTTTTTTTTTTTTTTTTAAATCACTGAGCCACGAAGGAAGCCGCATCCACTAGCTTTTTGTAAAAACTGAGCAGGACTGTGAAGTCCCAGAAAAGTCGTGGATTTTCAGGTAACAAATCCCGAGATTGCAAAAGTAAAGGCAAAATCCTCTCTGGAAGGGAGAGGTTTGAGATCATATGCAGCTGACAACTAGACAAAATAATGGGAAAGGATTCCTTCTGTGCAGATGCATTGTGTCTTTGTGTTACTATGCTGACTGAGAAGCATACAGCTTACCCCTGCCTGCTGGGCCACTGAGCGGGTGGATGCCTTGATATGGGGGAAGGAGAGACCTGATCTAAGGCTCTCCAGGCTCAGGAGGGAGGGCGGCAGGTCAGGGCCTGCAGCTTGCGGCTGTCGGGCAGAGAAGGCAAGGAGCATGGCCCTGGGCTCCAGGAGCAGGCATTCTGGAATGCAGGCTTTTCTCTGTTGCCTCGATATCCCTTAGCCAGCCCCAAGCTGTGTTTCCCCGGCTAAGGAAGGAGGAGCCTGGCTCCACACGGGTCCAGCTGGAGAGACAGGGTAGGAAAGCAGGAGACGACTGGAGGGAGGGATCAGAGGTGTGCGGCCAGGCAGCAGGCTGAGGCTCCAGGAACGACCAGGATGGATCTGTGGAACAAATGAGTATTCCTTGGGGATTCTTGCAAACACGTGGGGTGGGGAAACTGAAGGGAAAAAAGACTGGATTTCCTGCATGTGGAATGGAATTTTTTCAATTGGGCATTAAAGGAAAGGACTGCCCTTAATGCGGACAAGCCTGGAGACAGCTGGATAACACTGTGGTCACCCTGACTTGGGAACCATCCAACTTTGGTCCTGGGGTGGCGGAGGCCCCCACCAAGGGGGAAGCAGAAGCTCTGCCGGCATCCTTCAGCTCAAGCCCTCCTGCCTTGCGGAGGACCATCAAGAGAGCGTTATGTCTGTGCCCTTTCATCTCTGCTTGAATGCACACACATCCTCATCCCCAAAGCCCAGGTACAGGGAGACGCCACCTCCCTCATCCTGATGATGCATCTCCAGCAGGCAGACATGCTCACCAAAGTCTCTTTTAGGTCTTTCCAAGGCTTTGCTCAAACATGAACTGCTTTCAAAAGGGCTTTCCCTCTCCCACCCCCAACAATTTCTGAAATCCAGTGATGTGCCACAGGCTTCTGCATGGTCACCGGCCTGGCCTTCCCCCTTACAGCCTGACTTTCTCCAAGCCAGGCACCTGCTGTCGGCCAGGAGACCCATGTTCCAGGCAAGCCCAAGCCAGGCTCGCCTGTACTTTTAAACCCCCCTGATCTTCCACTGCTCGTGGGGGTTGGACCCTGAGCCTCCCACTCCCAATGTCTAGGCCCTAAGAGACTTCACCTCCCTCTCACTCCAGCTGCTTCTCATGACCCTCCCGCCCTGCGCCCCCAGCATTCTCTACTCTCCAGCCAGTTTTTCCAACAAACGTCATTTTCCCCCACACTGGGGCTCTTGCACAAGCTGCTTTCTTCGTCTGGGATGCTCGCATCCCACCTCCTCACCCAGCTTACTCACTTTTTAGGGCTTCTGGCCCCCAGCTTGGGATGTGCCCCCTTTATTTGCTCCTCTGCCTTTCCCGCCACAGTGCTCAGCTCATTTGGTTTCTAGTGTGCTGCCGGTGACCAGATCTGGGCCGTGAGCTCCACGGGAGCAGAACCGGAGTCTGACACCCATCCTGCAAAGGGCCTGGTGTGTGCTGCTCTCAGGCCCAGAGCGGGAGCCCCTCCCTTGCCACCTGTTCTGGGGGTTTGGGAGCATTGGGATTAAACCCTTCTTTTTGGCTGATAACTACTTCTTTTCCAAGTCCTTTAGATATTCCTCAGGTTAGGTAGGTTAACTTTATACTCTGAATCTGGAAACAACTTGCCTTTATTTTAAACTTCAGTGTCTCTTTTTGAAAATAAAGCCTTACTTAAAAAAAAAAAAAAAAATGGAAGGGTTTGCTTGTTTAAGGAACAGCTTAGGTTCTAGAAATGTACTTCACATATTAGAAGTCTGGGTAAATTTACCAAGAATCTAAATGTTCTCTTTACTATTCAGAACTGTCAGGATGCCTAGTTTTTGTTCCTTGAGAGAGATCACCATTTTCCTCATTGCCTGTAGTTACTTTTAGAATCAGGCTCTAACCCTTTTAAAATCCATTACATTCCTAATTTGATTTAGCTATTTTCTGGAGGGAATTATACATACTAAAAACCAAACACCCTGTAAGTCAATAAAGCTGCTTAGAAACAAATGCTGTAGCTACTCTTCACAGCTCACGGCCTGCTTCTGTTATCATTTTGACCCAAACTGGGTATTTACAAGGAGTTGCTATCAGATAAAATTAAGCTACAAATAACTGACTCGACTATTTCCCACCACTGTTTTTGCACTCTGAAGTAAATGGGAATAAACTTTTTGAGACAAAGAGAGTCTTATTTTTTAAATGCGGTAAGTTTTTCCCTCGGTGTTTTTTAAATTATGTTTCACGAGAAACAGTGCACCAAAGTGCAGCCAACTGGCTCTAAAATTTGCATCGAAAGGAGCTGGAACACACACCCACACGGTTAATAACAACTGCTAGCACTGTATGAGGAGATCTTTACATGGAGTAAGAGACACGGGTGGGAACGGTCGGTCCCAGGAAACCAGGCGGTGTCGAAGCTTCCACAGCAGTTTAAAAGAATCATTACCAAAGGAAAACTCATACTTGCTATCAGAGGCAAATAACCACTGAAGCAGCATTCGAGGTCTCAAGCAGGAACTAAACGAACACAGCAGCTGGAAATATCAAGGACTGACCTCAAGTCCCTCCCAGAGCATAACTCCCTCTCCCCCAGGGAAAGACCTACAGTGAGGACGTTGCCAGGGGAAAAAGAAATGGTTTCAGACATTTTTTCCTATATTGTACTTTCCAGGAATTATGTAACTTTTCCTCTTTTGATAAACAAATCCACCCCTAGGACAAGCTGGGTTTTCAAGAGGAATCTAGCACTAAAACCACAACCTCCATTTGAGCAGGGTCTCTCCACGGCCACCGAGGGCAGGGAGGCCCCGGCTGCCCTCAGGATGGGGTCTTGTTTCATTCTTTTTCATGAAATTGTGCACCCCCACACTCCATTGTAAACCCTCACACAGCGTCCTGAGGACAGAAAGCACAGTGGATCCGCCTCCTGTTCTTTCCATCTGACGTGTACGTGTCAGGAGTCGTTCTGGTGCGAGGCTAAAGTGCAGCCCAGCTGGCTTAAGAGGGGAGGGAGAGCCTCGTGGGGCTGAAGGGGCAGGAGCAGGCCATGGAGTGGGGCTCACTCGGGGGCCAGCAGGAGGGTCTTCCGGGAGAACAGAGGCCCGCAAGGAACCTCTCAGGGAGGACCTGCCAGGAAGGCAGCTGCAATGAGATAACCAGGACAAGCAGAGGGGGTCCGTCCAGAAACTCAGTGGCATTGGACTGGGGCACAGGCTACGTATCTGCTGGAAGAGCGGACCTGTCCTTCAGCCTGACGTGGTCACTCATAAGGGGCATCTGGCCAGTTGTCTGAACGGGACTCGTCTGAAGGGGAGGGGTCTGGAAGCATACACTTAGTCTGATGAGAAGGGACATAGGTTAGCAAGGGGAGACAGTACTGGTCCAGTCTGCCCTTGGCTGAGGCCCACTGATCGATCCCTCAGAAGCCCCAGACCACACTGCTTTGTGGTCCACAAGCAGTGCCACAGCAAAGTGCCAAGATGATTTATCCTACTTGTATAAAGTGTATTAATCCCACTGTATTATTAATCGCAAGTGTATTATTAATCCCACCATACTAGTGCCCGATGGAGACCATCCATAAGTCATAGAGAGCAGAGGACATACAGGTGACAATTGAAAGGGGGGGATAATGACCTGAGAGTGGAGGTGGGGAGTCGGGAGAGGGCACCGTCAGAGCTGAGGGCTGACGGCCAGGCCATCTGGGCCGAGGCCTGGCTCTGCCGTGCTCCTGTTATGTGACCTGAGGCAACCTCTCAGCACCTGCTTACTCATGGGGCCATGGTGAGCATTCACTGAGTTGATGCATTAAAGCACCTAGCCAAGTGCCAGGCGCAGAGGAAGCAGAGGATCAACAGCAATTCTAGTGATCATTCTATGAGAGAGAAGAGGTCATCCTTAACCCTGGAGCACCTGTGCCAGTTAAGCCAGGGGTTGCCCCGACCCTAATGCCACCAACCCATTTTCCGATCGATTAGCCTCAGGCAAGGTGGGAATGGGCTTGGCAGCTGGGCATGCCCAACCATCTACACATCTGAGATGGTGATTCACCGCCACGGTCACCCAGGTGGAAGGACACTAAGTTTACAGCAAGCTATAAGATGGGAACAAGGAAAGGGTAAGAAAGTGCAAAAGAAAAACAAAAAAAAGAATGATAATTCAATAACATTGCTTAAGTCTAAACACACGGGAAAGACTTTTACTCCCCTACTAAAAGGCAAGGTCTCTCATATTGGGCCCAACTAAATATGATTTCTGGAGGAGGGCATGGCAATCCACTCCAGTGTTCTTGCCTGGAGAATCCCATGGACAGAAGAGCCTGGCAGGCTGCAGTCCATGGAGTCGCAAAGAGTTGGACACGACTGAGCGCCTAAGCACACACAAATATGATTTCCATGGATCACACTTAAGATAAAACAACTTAAAATATCAAAATACAAAATACAGTCAAAGATTTATAAAATGAATGCAAAGGAAAAATAAATCAGATTTCACAGAATCAACATCAATGAAATAAAAGCAAATAATAAATGGAATCAAGATCACTTTGCATGGGACCCTTCATAACAAATCTGCAACTGTTAAAAACATCTATTCAGTCATTGATATCCACGTGGGATTGGCTCCAGGACCTCTGCAGATATTCAGATCCAGGGATGCTCAAGTCCCTTATGTAAAATGCCAAAGAATTTGCATACAACCTACGCACACCCTCCCCTATACTTTAAATCATCTCTGGGTTACTTATAATACTTAATACGATGTAAATGCTATGTAAATAGTTGCCAGCATATGGCAAATTCAAACTTTGCTTTTTTGGAACTTTGTGGATTTCTTTTTTCAAATATTTTCAGCCCAGGGTTGGCTGAATCTATGAATGCAGAACCCAGGGGTATGGAGGGCCAACTGTATATGAAATAATGTGAGGCAGAAACTATTAGAAATGCAAAGTGACTCTAACATATATTTCTGTTCTTGATCGATCAGGTTGTCAACAATGAAAAATCTGAATGTTATAATATAATTATAAGAGTAACTTGTGAGATTACATCTTCTCCAGCACCCATGAAACATTTACACAAATTGATCTTATGTTAAACCACAAGATAAATATCAACATTTTTTTAAAAACCTCAAAAGCATATGGGTCATATATCCTAAAACCAACTTGGAAAAAATTAGAGAGAGGACCGTTCTTAAAAACCAAAGTCCTAGGTGGGAGTGGGGAGGGGGGGGTTCATGTTTGGGAGTTCATGTACACCCATGACGGATTCATGTCAATGTATGCCAAAACCAATACAGTACTGTAACGTAAAATAAAGTAAAAATTAAAAAAAAAAAAAACAACCAAAGCCCTTCATAGTGGTGTTGTCCACAGTAACGCAAAAGTGAAACGACTCACTTGTCCCTCAAATGATGAACAGATGAATAAAATGTGGCAGGGCTCCCCTGGTGACTCAGCGGTAAAGATCCACCTGACAATGCAGGAGACATGGGATCGATCCCTGGTCCAGGAAGATCCCACCTGCTGCGGAGCAACTAAGCGCCTGTGCCACAAGCACCGAGCTCCAGAGCCCGTGCTCCGCGACGAGAGAGGTGGCTGCAGTGAGAAGCCCGAGCTCTGCAGCCAGAGAAAAACCCACACGGCAGTGAAGACCCAGCACAGCCAGAGATGAAGAATGAAACGTGGTGCCTCCATTCAGTGGAATACTATTCGGCAATAAGAAGGAACGAAATACCGATCATGCTCTAACATGGCTGAACCTTGAAAACGTAGCACTCGGGGAAAGAAGCCAGTCATAAAAGACCACACTGCACAGTTCAATTCATGTGAAATGCCCCAAATAAGCAAATCTATGAGGCCAGGAAGTACGTTAGCAGTTGTCCAGGGCTGAAGGTGAGGGGCTGGAAGGGAGGTGGCTAGAGCAAAAAGAGTGACTACAAACAGGCTCAGGGTTTCTCTCTGGGGTGATGGAGACGTACTAAAATTGATTTTGCAGATGGCTGCAGAGCTTTGTGACTGTCCTAAAACCACTGGTTGGACACTTTAAATGGGTGATACATGAATTACAACTCAATAAAGCCATTTGAAAAAAACCCTAAACAAAAAAACTCAAGCCCTTGGAAACTTAAAACACCACTACCTTAAATAACACTTGCACAAAAGAAAAATTGAAACTATAATTATTGAACACTTTTAAGACTATCGTGAGCGTACTATACATTTAAACACGTAGGATACAACAAAAGTATCAATTAGCAGAGGGAAATGTATACCAGTAACTATTTTCCAATGAGAGTGGAAAGAATAATGTATACACAAATAAGCCAATAATTTGTTCACAAGAACAAAACAACTTAAGGAAAGCAGAAGAAATGAATCGTAAGAGACAAAAGAATAAATCCCATATTTCATCAAGTTTAGGATGTCATCTATTATAAATTTAGGATGCACCATTATTTTATATATCATAAGGAACACTGCTTCCAATTAACTAGCGTCACAATGCTTTGTTACCATCAACTGAAAGATGCATCCCAATTTGAGAGGTTTAAAAATGTGGAGAGAAAAGGCACATCCTAGACTGATGGAATATAGCAGATTAGAAAGCAGGAAGACAGTGTGACTGATACACAAATACAGAGTCTGATCCTTAGGAAAGACCAACGGACATACCTCTGGCAAAGCAAATTAAAAAAAAAAAGGAAGAAAGAGAAAATGGAAATGCACACTATTAGGAATGCAAAGCAAATAGAACCCCATATATACAGGAGGTTAAAATGTATAAGCAATTACACAAAACTTTTCAGTCAAAACAAATTAAGTGAGGAAAACCTTTATACTAATCATTTTGAAAACTTGGATCAAATGAACAATTTTCTACTAAAGTTTAATTTTCCAAATTAGTTTTAAAGGAATTAAAAAACTGAATACACAATGCTCATAAGGACATTTAAAAGTTGTCAAAAACGTATCTCAAAAAACTTGCACTTCAGTTCAGCTCAGTCGCTCTGTCGTGTCCGACACTTTGCGACCCCATGAACCGCAAAACGCCAGGCCTCCCTGTTCATCACCATCTCCCGAGTTCACTCAGACTCACGTCCATCGAGTCTGTGATACCATCCAGCCATCTCATCCTCGGTCGTCCCCTTCTCCTCCTGCCCCCAATCCCTCCCAGCATCAGAGTCTTTTCCAATGAGTCAACTCTTCGCATCTTAAAAAACTTGCACTAGATTTCTGAAAATATTAGGGACCATATCCATACAATCTTAATTTCCCTTGTTCTTAGTATTATTTTATATCATAAAATTAGCATAACTGTGAAAACCAGACTATAAGAAGTATTTTTCACCTGTCAAACTGGCAAAGGAAAAAAAAAGGAATGATAAAGGAAAAAAAGCACATGAAAACACAAAGCATTTGTGCACATGGGGAAAATAGGCAATTTCTTTGCCCTCTAATGTGAACATAAATTGCTACAACCTCTATGGAGAGCGTTTTGAAGATATATATGAAAAGGCATACAATTTCACATCAAGTTTTGACCCAATAATCACACTTCCAGGAATCTCTTAGAAGATAATAATCATAATTACACATAGGAAATTTATGCAACAGGGATGGCCACTGCAGAATTTTAATAGCAAAAATGTAGAGACAATTATGTGTCATTATTAGCAGATTTCGGTTGGACAAATCCAAGTGGGACTGAGTCACAGTATAGAAACGCAGGTAATAACATTAAATGTTCACAATAGAGTAAACATATAGATTTTATATGCACCCAAACGAATGAAAAGATTTGAAGCAAAATAATGTTTATCTCTGGATGAGATAAATGATACTAATCTTATCTTCCCAATTCCTTGCAATAAACACATATTATTTTTGAATCAGTAAAATCAATAATCATTATAATAATTTCATTGAGACAAATCTTACATAATATATTATTAATGCCCAGAGAACCAGAACACAGGGGTTTGGGCCTGAGTTCCCCCAGTTCAGTCTTCCCTAGAGGCTCAGAACAGTAAAGAGTCTGCTGACAATGTGGGAGATCCAGGTTCGACCCCTGGGTCAGGAAGAATCCCTGCAAAAGGGAATAGCAACCCATTCCACTATTCTTGCCTGGAAAATCCCATGGATGGAGGAGCCTGGCAGGCCCCCATCCATGGGGTCGCAGAGTCAGATGCAACTGAGCAGCTGACACACTCCCCCAGTTCAGAAGGATGCGGATAGACCAGTAAGAGTCTCGTGATCCTTCTGAGCTACAGGCTGGGGAGGCTTGGGATTCACTGGGCATCTGTATCAGCAGCAGAATATCGCTTGTTCCAGGACCCTCATCAGGGAGTCCCCATTCTCAGGGAGTACCAACAGCCTGTTCTAACTTGAAGAGCCAACCAATCACCTCTTTATCCATGACCCATGCTGCTTCATGGAACTTTCTCAACTGGAAAACTGTGAAAACATCTCATCTGGCGCTGAGTAGGTTTCTCAAAAAAACAATAATCCTATTCAGACTCCTACCTAGATAGGGAATACTGGGAACCATCTTCAGGCTTCGGATATATTCCCGAGTCCGCTTGTAATTATCTTCTTTGGACATCAGGTAGTCCAGTTTCTCAAACGTGGTCTTGTCTTTTCGATTCAAAAGCTGATGGGAGAAAAAAAGAGTATGAGAGAGAAGACAAAAAAGAAAAAAAAAAAAAAAACTAGAAGAAGCTAAAGAGAAAGGATAGCTGTGAACCAAAACTAAAAGGAAACGTGCTAAATGGTATGTCTGTGGTCTGCAGAATCCTGGGTGCAACTAGGTCTTGTAAGAAGCTGTGTCTTGTGGAGATGGAACGTTTCACAGCTCAACTTGGTCACTTTTCATAAAACCTTACACTTGAAGGAACCCCCCAGAGCTACTGAGTCCATTGTTCTGTCCGACACCAGAACCCCCTGCATAATGACCACCACCGTGGCGCAGACCCCACAACAAGGAGGAGCTCAGCGAGTAAAGCAAACTCCTCAAGGCCACCCAGAGCGATTTCACAGCCCCATTAGGCCTCTCTCCCTGAATCCACAAATTCTTACTCCTCCTCAACATCTCTGCCATTACTGAAGGCCCCCCAGAATGTCACCCACTTCGCCTGCCCATTCTGTGCACCTAGCCAGGCCATCTCTCCAATCAGGGCTATCTCCTCCAGATCCCCTGTGGTCCACGGCTGTGTCTTATTTACACTGGCTACGGTGTTTTAGTCAAAATAAGCTAAACCTTTTTTCCACATGCTGTCATCTAAGGGGTGATTTAGTTACGCAACTACAGGATAAGCAGATACCCACAGCCCAGAGATTAGAGAAGTAAGATCTTTTATGACTGAGATCTCTGGTATGTAAAGCTGGTCACCAGGGAAAGGATGGCTCTGAGTTCATAGGACATTTCCTGGAAGAAAGGAATGGAAACTGAATCCTGGTTCTCCAGACCTGATGCTGTGGTCATCCTGCAAGTCCTACGTCAGGGCCCAGTGCCAGGAAACGGCAATGAGGCTCCTTGAATAAAATGGCTTCGAGGAAAGGAATCTAGGCCGAGAGAAGGCTTGAAAAGAGGATACGGCAAAGGGTCAGTGGAGAGGGTTGGCTCTGGCACAGCACATGGTTGACGTTGGAAACCCCCAAGTTTAGCTTCCAGGGCCAGTGCTTCTGGGATCTGAGATCCATGGCTGAGCCCAGGAACATAAGTGGAGAGGGACCCTAGGCCAGGAGCATCCTTGGTCAAGCGTGGTTTTGAGACCCCATGGTCTGTGCAAGGACCAGGACCAGCCACCCTGCCACATCCATTAGACTCACGTAGGCCAGCGGCCAACAGCTCCATCACACAGCAGAGAGAAGGAGAGGGGTACTGCCCAGCACCAGGGGAAGCCAGCCTTTCTGACTGAAGCAGCCATTGGGGTTCCTGGGACCCAGGTCTGCAAATCCCAGGCTGAGGCCATGTCTGGTGTGTCGGGGAATTCAGGCTGCCCTGGCTAATTCCTTGAGTCACAGAGGATGCAGCTGTGCAACAGCCCAGCTGAGCAGTAACAGCTTAAGGACTTCAAAGAGGAGAGGCAAAAGGAAAAGCTAAAAGGACGTCCCCAGTAAAGAATAAGTTGGAGAATAAACAGCGAGTTTTTTTTTTTTTTCCCATTGAGAAATTCAGGACACATCAGGGGATGCTACACAGATGCTAGGAACAATGGCTGCTTAACCAGCTTTTAATTTAAGGCTGTTATTCATCATATTAGCAAATGGACAGGAAATAACACCATCATCTCCCATTTGCTGTTTGTAAAGCACCAAAACATAAAACTCATCTGATCTTTACAAAGCCCAGGGACGAAGATGGAGCCCGGATGACTGCCGCTATTTCAGGTTCATAATCACAAGGATTAAGTGACTTGTCAGAGTACCCTTGGGGAACTTGATTCAGTAGAGGAGAGACATGTATATTACAGCAGCATGGCAAGTAAGTAAGTAGAGATAAGAACTCAGACCAACAGTAGGTAAATTATAGGCAAGGGAAGCATCAAGGGAAGATTTAAAGAGAGAAGCATTTGAAATGAATGTTTAAGGATAAGAAAGTCATTAAATAAACAACATATACCCAGAACAGAACCAGATCCTCTGGTTGTGAATGGCCCCATTGTGATGCTGAGCAGGCCCCTCACCCTCTTGGCTGGGAGGTCATCTCTTTATTAATGCAACCTAGAAGCCCACTGAGTGCTTTGGCAGTCACCGATGTTCATCCAGCAGCTTGACAAATCCCTCTGTCGTCCTCATACACTGCCGCTGAGCCAGACTGGTGCCCAAGGCTGCCTCCACTGGGTCTCTGGACCCAGCTGAGGAGTTGCCCATGTCCCCTGGCACCTCTGGCCGATCTACCTAGACTGTCAAGTACCTCGATGCATGGCACCACAGAGCTGATCAGGCGGTCATCTGTGACCTGACATGGGACACGAGGCCAACATGATCAGAGTCCTGGACGATGTCCCTAAAGATCACCCTGAAGTTCTTTAGTGGAGTGGGCCGACCAAAGGCAGCCACATTTGCACACTTTCCAAATGTAAAACCAGGCTTCTCCAGACCACACCTCCCTCTGTTAACGTTGAGTCTGCACACATACTTCCTACCCACCCTCCACCCCACCTACACACACACATTCGGAAGGGCCGGGTCTAGTTAACTTCACTCATCTGCTCCATTCTGCAGCCACAGATGAGACTCAGGATGGCATTAGATTTCTCAGCAGGAATGCAAAGGATGTTAGAAGACATGATAAAGAACATCTATCTCCCAAGCAAGCATTTGCATACTACTTGAGAACTTCCCCTAGCAAAATGAAAGAATAAACCAAAGACTGGTGGGTACGGGATGCAGGAAACGGTGGATCCAAACTGGCAGTTTTAGTAAAGGCAGAGGACAGATGAGCAGCAAGGCTTAAGAAAGACTGGTCTACATCCTTCCACCCCAGAAGAGGTCTCCAGAGAGAGAGAAGACTCGACAGAAAACCCGTTGGGATAGCACATTGGTGGGATGGAGGAAGGGAACGGACATACTTTATTATGTGCAATAAAAATAGAATTAAAATAATTTAAAGATTTTATGTATAATATACATAAGGCCTGGTAAGATATTATATAATATTACATATGTTTATATGTGTATTCTACGTATACATATAAATTATCTGGTAGATAAGCAGTAGCTAGAGTAAGAATTTTTCCTTAAGAGGATTAGAAACACCAGGGAAACAAAAGGATATTCCAGAAAGAACATGTTATTCACACTTAACCACTTAAGTATGGAGGAACCATTTATGGAAAACCATACTTACACATTCATAATAATAAAACAAGAATACTCATCTAACTAAAGTGGTGTAATTATGGTAACATGAGTGTTTGTGAAGAATGAGGGAAGATGGTTTAGGAAAACTAAACCAACATCCATCTTACAAAGAAGTCATCACATACTGTTCAAAGTGAGTGCAGCAAAAACACATCGATGGAAACATGGCAGAAACTACCAGAAGAAGCTGCTAAATAACTGAGTGTTTGCCTCTAGGGAATGATTGGGTTATGCAGAGACGCAGCAATGAGTGTTAGCTGCTTCACTAAGCCTTTCAGTACTTAGTGAGTTTTAAAATTCATGTGCACGTATTATGCGGGAAAATTCTTTTAAGATTTAATTTTTTAATATAGGGTTTGTTTATTTAAAAAGAACAGCATTTACTTGTTTTAAACTTTTATTACAAGCAGTGCCATAAACTGAAAACCTCATATGCGTTGAGGGTCCTTTAGATTTTAGAGTTTACAGGAAGCCTCAAGGAAGAAACCATCAGAACTACATGCAAGAAAACAACTTACCTGCTTACCTGAGTCAAACAGATACTAAACGGATTCACATTCAGGAAAAGAGAAACAAGATTAAACAACATAAAGGAAAAGCTCACTAAATACAACAGGCAACTTCACTTCTAGTAAAGTTCAGAAGTGCTGGGCCACCCTGAGATTTTTTTTTCCTTTCATAACATTTATTACAATTGTGACTAATTATGTGATTACATCTGTGTTTCACTCAGCAAAGGATGACTCCCCTGAAGGCTGTGACCATGCTGGTTATATTCATTCCACAGCACCCTGCACCTATTCTGGTTCCTGACACAGAGAAAATGCTGCCTAAAAATCTGTTGAATAAAAAAAAAAAAGAATAAGAAAACTAACGGCAGCTTAAAAATTCATTCTTTGGAAATTTTTGAATACTCCAATAATTGCTGAGTAAAAGAAGAAATGAAAGCAAAGGTAATGAACTGTTTATAAACCAGAAACATAAAGAACATACAGATTATGACATGTTAAAACTATGTGATGATGTCAAAAGTGTACTGAGAGGGAAAAAATGCATGGTTTTTAACTCATATAACTAAACAATATGAATATAAATGAGCTTAACATTCAACTCAAAAAGCTATAGAAATTCGAGGGAGAGGTGAAGTAGGAGAAATTGATTAATATAGATAAAATCAGAAACCATGTTTAAAACATACAATATAACACTAAACACCAAAACTATAGACATGATAACTAAACCCAAGAGCTAAATTTTATTAATAGCAGTAAGACAGGTAAAACCTCTATGAAGCAAGGTAAATGAAAAAATATACAACATTAAGATTGAGAAACGGGCATAACTATGTATAGAAACTGAATTAAAATTACAAGGTAAAAATAAATCCCAGCCTTCTGATTTTAAATAATTTACATGGTGACAAACGTCTGCTGCAAGGGATAAATGGGACTCCTCAACCACAGGTTAAAAGCCAGGATGATCACAAATCTTGGTCAGATACCTGAAGAAGTGTGTTGCTTTTGGAAATGCCCCTTATCATGCTGCTAGAGAGCCTGTATGTGGCACTTATATTTGACTAATGATGAAAAATTCCCCTCTTCTGGTAAGTAGGCTCCATGGAATATTAAAAAAGTCCTCTTTATGAGGACATTGGTAGCTTGTTCCCTTGCTTTGAGAGAAACAGTTCTTGATACGTGGAAATGTTTTTCAACAAAGAACGTGTTGCTTCAAATATGTTAAAACTGGCTCAAAATCCTATTTTAATTCCAGTGTCTACTGTTGGTATGGAAAGAATTTTTAGTGCTGTGGATAATCTATGGATCAATGGATTCAACAGATTGAAGATGCAATGAGAAAGGAATGAAACAAGGGCACTTCAGAAAAGTAATTCTTAAATTCTTTAGATATGAACTATTGGCTTCTGAAAAACAAACTGCAAAGCCATATAACTAATGTAAAATATTAGATGCAACAGAGACTGTTATAAGTAACGTGAGGGAAAACTGTGACTCTGCAATTTAATAAGTGTTCTAGCAAGCTATCCATATCTGTCTCTGACTAAGGCTATTTTAAATTCTGTAAAAATAGATGTTAACCTGTAGAAAATGTAGCAATGCAAATAATTCCAGTCCATATAAAGGCAACTGATGTCTCATAGTATCCCACTGATCATCACTCTGGGAATACTAATTTTCTATCCATTTTAAAGATTATTTCAGCATTCTTCACCTGACCATAAAGTAAAGTGTTCTCAGTTCTCTTGAAATAAAGTTGCCTTAAAACTCAGCATTCAGAAAACTAAGATCGTGGCATCTGGTCCCATCACTTCACAGCAAATAGATGTGGAAACAGTGACAGACTTTATTTTGGGGAGGATCCAAAATCACTGCAGATGGTGACTGCAGTCATGAAATTAAAAGATGCTTGTTTTGTGGCTCAGCTGGTAAAGAATCCGCCTGCAATGAGGAAGACCTGGGTTTGATCCCTGGGTTGGGAAGATACTCTGGAGAAGGGAAAGGCTACCCACTCCGATATTCTGGGCTAGAGAGGTCCATGGACTGTATGGTCCATGGGGTCACAAAAAGACACGATTGAACGACTTTCACTTTCACTTTGCTCCTTGGAAGAAAAGTTATGACCAACAAGACAGCATATTAAAAAACAGAGACGTTATTTTGCCAACAAATATCCATTTAGTCAAAGCTATGGTTTTTCCAGTAGTCATGTATGGATGTGAGAGTTGGGACTATAAGGAAAGCTGAGTGCTGAAGAATTGATGCTTTTGAACTGTGGTGTTGGAGACGACTCTTGAGAATTCCTTGGACTGCAAGGAGATCCAACCAGTCCATCCTAAAGGAAATCAGGCCTAAGCATTCATTGGAAGGACTGATGCTGAAACTCCAATACTTTGGCCACCTGATGCGAAGAATTGACTCATTTGAAAAGACCCTGATGCTGGGAAAGATTGAAGGCGGGAGGAGAAGGGGACGACAGAGGAAGAGATGGTTGGACAGCATCACCGACTCAATGGACATGAGTTTGAGTAAACTCCGGGAGTTGGTGATGGACAGGGAGCCCTGGCATCCTGCAGTCCATGGGGTCGCAAAGAGTTGGACATGACTGAGTGACTGAACTGAACTGAATATTTTACTGATTCTCTCACTAATTAATGAGTTAAAATAAAATATTTGACAAATAATCATTTTATACTTGTATGAGTCATTATTTTATCTTTTTAAAAAACAATTCTTTGACAGTTTATATGCACATACAAATAAATACATGTAAACATAAATACACAATGTATAATCTTATAGATCAACTTTATTCACATGTTTCTAGTAATTTTGCTAAGTTTTAAATAAATTATGCTCATGGCAACCCCAAGAGACATTCCCACAAAGCCCAAGAGTAGAGCCAGGAGGATGAGCTTGGTCCTTGAATGGAAGTTTGCCAAGGGTCCATCCTGGGTCCAGAGCTGGTCTGCGCGGCTGAGCCATGGAAAGGGCTGGCTAAGGCATGGAAGAGTCAGAAGCACTGTGAGAGGGCTCTGAAAGAAGAGAACAAACTCCATTATGGGAAGGAGGAACCAGGAAAAGGTGATCCTGGAAACTAGTCTTGCTGGGCTTCAACTAGCAGAGATGAGGCTGGCGAGGCCCCAGAGGCCAAAGAAAGTTTGAGCAGTGGGCTGGCAGTGGGAACACACAGCAATGCTCAAGGGAGCAGCAGTTTGGCAGAACTGTAGGCAGGTGTTGCCTTGGNCTTCCTGGGATACCTGCTCAACGACCCTGCGCCCCCAGATGCCTGAAGTGAGAGTCCGGCTCCCAGGCAGGTCCCCTCCAGGCCACTGCCCTGCAGACCTGGCTCTGACTTCCTCCCGGCCAAGTTCAGTTTTCATTTTGCTGCTGCAGACGGGTCAGACTCTCTGGATCAATTCAGTAGGAAGAGAAGAATCACGATAGGAGCGTGTACACAGCAAGCAGAGTGTGTGTGCGTAGCTCATGACTGTAATTAAAGAGTGACTCCCCCATACTTTGGGAATGCCATACCCTCAGGTCTCTCCTGTCTGAGTCCAGCTCCTCTTGGGACCACTCTGATCTGAGAAGAGGTCTCACCCTCGTCCCAGCTGTCGTTGCTGATGTTCAGGCACTCAGCTGTGTCTGACTCTTTGTGACCCCATGGACGGCAACATGCCAGGCTTCCCTGTCCCGTGGGGTCTCCCTGGCTTGGAAAGCCCCATCTATCTTCTCCTCCATGCCCCAGTGGTGGCCGCCTCCTTGAGCTCATCCCAATCTCTCTCTAGCCCTAGACCTGAGTTCCCAGCTGCTTAGGCCTCAAACCTAGGAGCCACCCTCCAGGCCCCTCCTTGCTTCATCTCTGACATCCCATCCTTCACAAATCCCGCCGCTTCTGTCTTCAGAAGGCCTCCCCTCAGTTCCCTTCTCTCCCGTGCACTGCCACTGCCCCAGTTTAGCCAGCACTGGCTCACTCCTGGACTCTGCCCTAACGCCCTAACCCAGCCTCATTTCCACTCTTGCCCCCCTGCACCTCCTCTGCAATCTGCTTTTCACAGAGTGCATGCATGCTCAGTCGTGTCCAACTCTTTGCAACACTATAGACTGTAGCCCATCAGGGTCCTCGGGCAAGAACACTGCAGTGTGTTGCCATGCCTTCCTCCAGGGGATCTTCCCAACCCAGGGATAGAACCCGAGTCTCTTAACCATCTCCCGCATTGACAGGTGGGTTCTTTACCATTAGTGTCACATGGGAAGCCACAGAGTTGAAACATTCATTAAAAAAAAAAAAACACAAAAAGCAACTGTGAGCCAGATCGTGTCTGTCTCCTGTTTGAACTTCTCTTCAGGCTGAGCCCCTCCCCAGCGGCCCCGCAGCCCACCCACAGTACCCTCACACTGTCCCCCAGGCCCACTGTGCTCTGGCCACACTGGCTGTGGGGTTTCTTCCACCACTATCTCTGTGCTGGCTGTGCCCACTTCTTGGTGCGGCTGGCTCCCTCTTGTCACTCAGGTCTGAGAGAGGCATTCCCTGAACATGCAGTTGATTCCTACCAGTCCTCCTCTTTGGGTCTTCAGCATCACGTTTATTCCCATCTGTCAGCTCTTGGTTCACTACTTCATGCATTCAACACACATTTATTGGTCACTTCCTGCACCAGCTAGACTAGGTATGTGTTTAATCTCCCTCAAAAATGCAGTGTCTCCCTTGGATAACATAAAAGCCCATGAAACAGGAGCTTTGACCATAGCCTAAGGGCCTGGCATGGAGGTGGCAAGGGGAGTGTGATAAATACTTGAGTTGCAGAAATGAATAAGAGCAATATAGTACGTGTGCTCAGGAAATCAGAGCTGGCTGATAGGACTTCTTGCTTAGGTCTCGTGGCTTTGAGGCCACTGATATTCCAAAGTGGGCCTGGCACTGGGATAAATCAAACCCTGTCTGCACTTTCCCAGGCTAGCAGAAAGTGATTCCCTCCCTGTTGGCACAACCTACCAGCATTTATGAAGGGCCTACTACGTGTGGGCCTGCGAGCAAGGTCAGCCTCCGTCTTGTCACAGATCACCAAGCCACTTGTACTCAGCAGCCAGGCCGACAGGCTGCCCTGCCCACCCAGTAACAACTGGCTGGCCCTCATTGAAGGCCGTCTGTGGGGAAATCAAGTGGCAGGTCTCTCCTTACACCTGTGACCCCCTTCCACCCAGGTTTCCCAAATAGCCAGGGTTTCAGGGCAACCCAGAGACAGCACTCAGGGAGCTGGTCACACCCTGTCCCCAGGGGCCAGTGTGCCAATCTCACGTCTCCAGCCCCACTTCCCAGGCAGTGTGGGTGCCCGCTCTTCCTTGCCCTATGCCCAGCCTGATTCCAACATCAATTTCTATCACAGACAGGTCATCCAGCAAACAGACAAGAATGTGGATGAGTCCAGCGAGGAAGAGCTAAGCTGTGCTGGCTCTGGCACTCACCAGCTCTGGGATCTTGGGCAGGTCACAGGAAGCCTCAGCTTCCGTCTCTGCACAGTGAAGCCTATTAAAGCGCTGACCTTGGGGCTCCTACAGCTGGTGTGCCTGCTCCCCTGCCCTGTGGGCCCATGAGTTCTCACCAGTCCCATATCACGGGACAGGTGCGGGGAAGGGAGACAGCAGTTTCGGGGCAGCATTTCAATGGCTAATCTCATTAGCCGGAAAAGAAGTAGCAAAAGGAGGATGCAACTGAACACAACAAATGCGTAGAAGTCAAACGGCCCACTGTAAGCTCAGCTGGGCAGTGGGGATACAGAGCAAGTATCCACCTTCATCAAGAAGGGAGGCAGCCAGAGATGGAGGCCGCCTGAGGGCAGTGCCGCAGAGCAGACGCCCCATGTTCTCCGTTCCGACGGGGAGAGAGCGTCAGAAACACTGTGGCACTGCCAACTCCACTGGGCTGGGGGTGGATACGGATGAAGGAGAAAGATGGCATGTTTGGCCCATTTCCCAAATGCCCTGCACCAGCCACTGTCCTTGGACTAACAAGACAGGTGGGCGAAAGCGGAAAGAACGGTGTGAAACAAAGGCTGGACGGCGGGTTTGCCCAGAGCACACAGCTCCCCACACGACGCCGTGCTGTGATCCACACCAAGTGTATCAGCTCCTCTCTCCCCAACACAACTGCTGGCGGCGGCTATATTTATCTCCTAGGAAGCTGCATCTCCCCCTCTTTTACCCTGGTAAGCAGCCCTCCGTAACCAAGAAAACAGTCTTGGTCCTCAGTCCTTAGGAAGCCATGGGGCGATTTCTCAGAAAAATAACAGCTGTTGTTGCCCTGGGTCCCTGTCTGCCAGGGGCCAGCATGAGGAACTCCGCCCATGGCAAAGGTCATGAGGAAGGAGGCTTCAGCATACGCAAAGGCGTGATCAAGCCTCAGGAGACCCCCTGTTCCCGAGCACCTACCCCAAAACCAGAGTCTGTGTTTTGCTCTCACCTACATCTTTGACCTTCCGGGGAGCTTTCCCCCATAACCGTTTCTCTCGGAGATGGAGTAAACGTGCAGCTCCAAGTCAATAAAAATTCCTGGGCGTGACAAGAGTGTTTCAGCTTAGGAACTCTGAAGGTTATCTAGCCCACCTGTATAGGTTCGTCCGGCCGCATGTGATGGTTTACAGCCCCCCAACCATGAGAGGCATGAGATGTTTTAGACTTACTAAAGGCAAATTCTTGTGGGAAGTTAGAAATTATTAGTATAGTGGGTTGGTTGGGAATTGTATTGGTGAAGGGTTTTTTCATTTGTTGTGTCAATAATTGCTGCTAATTCCCTGCCATGGGTGGGACAAGGGTGTCTCAGGTCAAACCTCTCTGCTGACAGACTAGCTTGTGTGACAACCTCTCAACCATAAACAGCACAGAGTTTGGAATATTAGCATAGGGCTTTTCTCATTGTTGAGTCAATGATTGCCGCCAGGCCTTCATATCCTTAGGCACCTGGGAATATATTAATCAATGTATTTAGAATATAAAAAAGGG
>SJYX01010504.1:0-20465 GCA_006410675.1 Oreotragus oreotragus | reverse complement strand
CTTTTTAAGATGGCTCTCAACTGTCCCAGCAGGCTTCTGTAGACCGAAACCCCCGCTGTGCCAACAATATCAACGTGGGTCTTCTGTGATGACCTGCATGCCCAGCACAAGGGAGGCTGAGGAAAGATGTTATCAGTCTGCTGGGAAAACGGCGCTCCAGCTTCCCAGACACTGGACCCTGCTCCCCTGAATCAGACCCCAAGTGAGGGAGAACATTTGGATTTAATTCCATCTCAGACAAGTCCCTCACCACGAGAGTGAGGGTAAGTGCAGAAAAATGTAATTGCTCTGCTCTCGGTTTTACGCGGGGGAAAAACCTGCTATCAGGATGCGGGTTCCCCTTCTCAATCTCGGGAGTCAGTGAAGGCTGTGTAGCCGGCTGGCTCCATGGGACCGAGAGGTCTGGTGCCAACTCCGGTTCCCACTACAGGTGTGTCCTTTGGCAAGTTACCTAAGCCTTCTGAGCCTCCACGTCTTCAGACTTAAAACGAGGAGCCTCTGCTGCATGGGCCGTTCACGGGCCGTGCACACATCCTGCTTGGCCAGAACCTGGCATCAGGGACAGCACGCAGCGTGGTTGTGGGCTGCCCGTCCGTCAGGAAGACGAGGCCCCAACCCTACCCCTTCCTCATCACTTGTTGCGGGTGCTTCCAAGTAGGTGCCGCTCCCTCTCGTATGTCTCTCCTGACCGTGCTCCCAAGTCTAGGAGGGAGAAGCCCGCCACCTGTGTGTCCTCACGGCAGCCTGGGCACCTCCTCAGCACCCTGGACTAGATTCCGCTCTCGTCTGCCCTTCTCTCACCTGGGACCGTGTGTCCCCTGAGGACAGGGGTGAAGTGGGATCTACCATCACAGCCCTCGGGCCTAGTACAGCACACAGCAGGACCTAGTGAATGAGCAAATGTGTGAGGAGGACGATGCCGAGTCCTCACAGCTGTTCCTACCCGGGGATTTCTCCCTTACCACGCTAGTGACTGCTGCATTTCACACATCTGTAACACTCCCTAACTGCTTCCTGTGGGTAATAATAGATCCTCTGAGGGAGCTGAGTTGCATCCTTTGTATCTGAATTGCTGTGCTTGTCACAGGATTCCTTTTAGAGCTGAAGGTCCTCTGGGAGATTATCTAATCCACTCCTTTCATTTTATAGATGGAAAACCAAGGCCCAGAGAAAGGAGGGGTTCACACAAGACACACCCGGGGCACACAGCGTCAGCATGATGGTCCGCCATCGGGAAATGGCAGAGCTTAAGGAGGAATCGTTGCAGGCCCCTCGGGTGGGGACTGTAAACTTCCAAACTGAAAGCACCAGGTGGGCTGGAACTCTGCCCCACTTTCTCTCGTGGCCCAGCAAGAACTCATCGACAGCAACAAAGTTCCACTAAGCCCAGCACAGTTCCAGGTACTTCAGGACATAAAAGTGTCCATGCCCCTGCATACTTACAGGCGGATGCACTTAACCTTGCTGTGAGGGACAGAGACATGCTCCGACTGACTCAGTGGGGCCTGGGCATGGACACCCACCTCTCTAAGCCTCCCCTCCTCCTCTGGGAATGGCAGGATAATAATGTGAGTGTCAAATGCAGTTATTTCTGTACAGCAGCCGCTGTGGGGCCTGGCCAGAGAGGGGCTGCACTATAGGCGAGCTGGCCGAGGACCCGCCTGGGAAGACAACAGGCACACACAGCAAGCAGGCAGTAAGCCACACAGAACGATGCTCAGCTGAGGCAGGCGAGCCCTGTGGTCAGGGATGGTGGACTGGGAGGAGCTGGCAGACCAAGTTAAGTGATGAGAGTGGTCCAGGAAGGCCCATGGGATCGCATCCTGGGCTGGCAGAGATGAAGGAAGAGGAGGGGAAAGGTGGGGTGGAGACGGGAGCCTGGTGCCCAGACAATGGCCAGGACTGATCCCATCCGAGCAGGGTCGGGAGGTAGGAGTGGGGCAGAGGGGTCGTCAGGCCAGGCCTCGAGCGCAGGATGGGGTGTGCTGAGTTCTGCTGACTGGGGACAAGTTGTGCAGGATGTGATGGTATCACAACCACTGATGCTGAGAGCCACTAGCACTGCCTGGATCTGAATAGGAGGAGGAACAGATCCCAGGGGTAGCCCTTGGGTTCCCGGAGAGAGTCTGTGAAAGGCCAGCTTATAAAGGGTGGTTGGCTGCCAAAATCACAGGGCAGAGGGCACCTGCCTGTGCACACACAGGGGCTGGGAGGCCACGCGGAGGGTCAGGCTGGTCCTGCAGCTGTCTCTGCCTGGGGAAGTCAGGTCACTGCCGCTGGTCTGAACCCTGCCCCGCAGGCCCAGAGCAAACCAGCTCCCGAAGTACCAAGGAAACACATTTCTGAGGCAAAAAAGACAGGACAGGAAGAAAAGAAGTAATAATAATAGAAAACAGCTTACCTTGGCTATTTTCACAAAATGGCTCAGGATTTCTGCCCTTATTTTTAAAGTCTGTGCTGTTAGAATTTCTCGTACAACCCAAAAACTGACCTGGAGAGTCAAACACAAACACAGACACACACACACCAAAAACGCTGTTAAATGCCAGGCCGCCCAAGCTGCCCTGCCTGCCGCTTCCGTGGGACTTCCAGGAGGTGGGGAGAACACACCCTAGGGCTGAGGAGGTTCAGGGTTTCTCTGACACCCAACCCTACAGTGTGGGGGGGGTCCCTGTTGTCAGCACCAGATCTCCAACACACACAGCGATGCTGAGAGCAGAAAGTATGCCCATCCTCGTCCAGGGGACCTCCTGGGCCTCCATGACACATGGGTCTCCCTGAAGGGGGTGCAGGGAATTTTGAGATGAAACAGATAGGATTCCTGCTCAGGAGGAGACAGTGGATGGGTGGATGGATGGATGGTTGGATGGTTGGATGGATGAATGGACAAATGGCAGTCAAAGGGATATGCATGCTGGCAGTACCATCCATGAGATCCACATCCCCAGCCAGACCCCAGGCAAGAAGGACTCAGCTGTATACGAACAATTGTAACCAATTTAATTTTCCAGGAGAGGTTTGCCCAATTATTTATGTGATACAAAAGCATCTCTCAAAGTTCCGTAAAGCAATGCAGTTTAAAGGACACATTTTTCTGCAGACAGCATATGCCAAAAGGATATACTGGTACTTTTGCTTCAGAGTATCATTCACACTTGACCATCCCCGAGCCCCTGAATCCTCTGGTGGGAAAAAGAAAGTCATCCACCAGTGTCTAGTTGACTCAATGAAACAGGAGGCCTTTCATGCCAAGAAACACTGGGCAGTGGTTTGTTTTCTGTTTACGTTTCACGACTATAAGAACAGTTTTTTTGTGAAACTCGGATGCCCAAGAGAACAATGACAGCACCGCAAAGAAAGGAGAGATGGACAGAGTGCGGGGGATGCGTGGAATGAAAAGGAACGCTAGGCATCTAAAACCTCTACATTGTACAGAAAAGAATACTCCAGAGTTAACAAAGCATGTTTACTGCTGTGACCACATGCCTTCTCTTTATTGAAATACTGTTAACTTTTCAGTGAGAAAACAAGAAAGGATTAACCAAGAATCAAAATTTGGTTTCTTATATTAAGCAGGAATATTATAGAAAAGTTTTCTCTGCGTAATTATCTGTGGTTGCCTCCAGGACATGCCCGGGTTTCCATAGAATCATTTTTTCCAAGGAACTGCCTAAAATTAAGTTCAGACTCAAATGTTTACTAGCCGGTTACGGAAGAAAGATTTTCTTGATACTAAATGATATGCCCATAAACCTTATATTTTAATACATGCATACTTTTATGCCACATAAATCTCAAGTGTGATAGTTTATATGTAGAATTTAATAGATGCTTATGTGCCAAAAAATCACACATATTTAATTACAGAATATGGCAGAGCTGGCTCTGATCTGCAGCACATGGTGTGCAGGGGCAATTGGATCAGTTCAGTTCAGCAGACTTTCACAAAGCCCTTACTATGTGCTCCAGGCACTGTGAGCCCCAGACCTGTCTGCCCTTGCTTGACACAGAGGAGACCGGAGGAGGCAGGATCCTCCAGAAGTCACTGTGTTAAAAAAAGGCAGCTGGTGGCTGTGGCCATCAAGAAGTTCAGACCAAGAGAACTGGAGTGTGGGGAAGGCAATGACAGAAGGCGGCTTCCTAGAAGAGGTCGACCTTGAGAGATGGGCAGACCTTCGGCAGGTAAGGAGACCAGGGAGAGCTGAGTGGGCCGACAGGACTGGTGTTGCAGGTGCCCCCAGGGGTGGGGGTGGGAGGGAAGCTGAAGCTAGAAGGGAAGCGAGGGCCAGACTGCCGGGGTCAGGAGAAACAAGGGGACACTGTGCTCCATGGGGAGAGTTCCAGAGGCTTCTGAGCACAGGGATGACAGCCTAGACCCTTTCACCCATCAGGAAACTGATACGAGGGTCTAAGTGAGAGATGGCAGGTTTGAGCTAGGGCCATTGCTGCAGGAGATGGAGGGAAGAGGCCAAAGAGAAGGACATTTCAAAGGGAGAATCAGAATAGTTTTTAACTGTTATAATTCTGTTTTCTAACTATAAAATTTAAGAGAAGCTTAATGCAGAAAACAAAGGAACACAGAGAAGCACAAAAGACAGAAGTCATTTGCAAGATTGTCCTCACACACAGGCTCCCCGTTATCAACACTGTGACGTGTGTCCTTCTTGGAACACGTGTATGTCATGCCTCAGAACATGTGTATGTCATGTCTCAGAACATGTGTTTGTCTAGTCTTAGAACATATGTCCTTCTAGTCATAGAACCTGTTTCTCTGTTTCAATTAAACTGGTATATATTAATCATACTATCACAAGGATTTTTATAAGCAAATAAGAATACCAAGGACTTCCCTGGTGGTCCAGTGGTTAAGAATTCACCTGCCAATGCAGAGGACACAGGTTCAGTCCCTGGTCTGGGAAGATACCACATGCCATGGGCAGCTAAGCCCGGGCACCACAACTGCCAAGACAGCGTGCCCTACGGCCTGTGCTCCGCAAGAAGAGAAGCCTCCACAATGAGAGGCCTGCTCCCTGCAACCTGAGAGCCTGGGTGCAGCAACGAAGACCCAGCACAGCCAAAGATAAATACATGAGATTTTTAAAAAGGCAAAATAAATGAAGAAAAAGAATATTGACATTTTTCTTTTAGTAGCTGCCAAGTGATTCATCTCAGGGATGTCTCATCACCAAGGAACTTCGTACTGCTGGGTAGCTTATTCTGAATACTTTCGCTGTGACAGACAAACACACACACACACACACACACATAATTATACATATATCTTTATACATTTTTAATGAAGATCTGAGGATAAATTCTTTCAAGGTGGGGTGAATTAAAATATGTGTGCATTTTTCCAGAAGTATGTATTGGCCTCCGCAAGGTTTATTTTGTTGATCCATCAAAGCTGGAGCAGAGTTTTGTTCCCTTACACAAGCCAATACCAGGTATTACGGTTCTTTTTTTCTTTACTAACGTAGTGGACAAACTAACGTCTTACTGCCCGTGTTCTGCACTGCCTCCATGACTCCTCAGTTAACTTTTTTTTCTTGCACTAATTAAAATATGTGTGCATTTTTCCAGAAGTATGTATTGGCTTCCGCAAGGTTTATTTTGTTGATCCATCAAAGTTGGAGCAGAGTTTTGTTCCCTTACACAAGCCAATACCAGGTATTACGGTTCTTTTTTTCTTTACTAACGTAGTGGACAAACTAACGTCTTACTGCCCGTGTTCTGCACTGCCTCCATGACTCCTCAGTTAACTTTTTTTTCTTGCACTGTTTTTCTCAGCTTTTTGTTGCAAACATTTATCAGCCATTTGTACTATCTGCCTGTGAACTACGTGCTCTGGTCCTTCAGCCACCTTTCTATCGGGACACCTGTCCTCTAACTCTTGGTTAGTAAAAAGACTCTTATATCAAAGTGAATGCATTACCCCTTTGTGAGTCATACCGTGTGCCAAGAGGGTGGAGAAACTGGGGCTCTTATACACTGTTTGGGAGGGAGGTTATAAAACTTAAAGGGCATTTTGAAGAACAACTTGAACATGTCTCTCAAGCCGTTAAAGTTATATTCTCCCTAGAATATTTATCTTACAAAAATATAGAAATGTAAAGGGATATCTGCATGCCGGTTCGCCAAAGCACTGTTTATAAAGCAAAGGAACAGGCCCATCAATAGGGACTAGGTTGCATAAATAACATCATCACCTTACACTTTGGAAGGAAGTAGTTATGGAAGGAAGGAGACAGTTTATCTACAAGGATTATTTGGAATTCTTCTGCATAGGAGGTTTGTCTAGTCACCTCCATTTATTTATTCCATCATTTGTTTAAAGGGACTCATGAACATTTGCTTTTTACTTTTGGGTTATGATACTATGTCATTTGTTTCATACTCAAGGCCGTCTCAGCTTCAGCTACTGACAGCTGGCTTCGACATGCCCTCAGCACTGGTGGGTTGGTTTGTTTGAGCACTTTTTTACTCTCTGCAGCTACAAGATGTAACGGGACTTCCCTGGTGGTCCAGTGGTGAGGAATCTGCCTGCCAGTGCAGGGGACATGGGTTTGATCCCTGGTCTGGGAAGATCCCATGTGCTGTGGGGCAACAAAGCCTGTGCACCACAACTGGAAAATAGTCCCCGCTCACAGCAACTAAAGAAAGCCAGAGCGCAGCCACAAAGACCCAACACAGCCAAAAATGAATTGACTAACTAATTAACTTTAAAAAATGCTACAGGTTCATCCTGTCCATTTCTTGCCCCAGTCTGAAACCAGCCATTTCTCCAAGGAGCCTTGGCTCCTTTTATTAGATAATGGAGTTAGAAACCAAGATCTGGGAGCATACACACTTGAGCTACTGAGATATCACTGTTTCTAGGTCCTCTCAGACGGCAGAGCAAGGAGATGTGTGTGTGTGTGTGTGTGAGCCTGTATATACACATACCTATAAACATTTCTCTATCTAACCATCTGTATCTATACTAAACTAAATGAGTACACACTAATGTCTCCAGCTCTAATCCATCACCATATGGATCATTCTAGCCTTCTCCTCCTGTTTGCCTGTAACTTCCCACTCCAGCAGGTGGGAGAAACCTGGTTCCTACCATCTGCCAGCCAGTTCCTTAACTGTTCAGTTCCAGGGTCCACGCATAATGGCTTCAGAATGGTTGCCCATCCCCACTTGGGAAACACCTTCACTAGGGTGTAAGACCACATACAGGTCCTTTCACCTTTAGTCTCTCAGGCTCCCTTCGATTCCAGAGTTTCTTAGGCGCGCCTCTCCCCTCACCCTTCTCAGCGTGGTTGTTTCACACATTTATAATCCAGGTAGGCTCACGCGCCATGTTCTACCTTCCATCCCAGGACCCCGCGATCTCCACAGTGAATTTTCTAAAATCTGCGTACACTAAGGTTTACTCTTACTGCTGCCAAGCTCTGTGGGGCTCCACAAACGCACAGCGGCGTGTATCCAGCATACAGCATCATACAGAGCAGTTTCACCACCCTAAAAAACTCCCCTGTTCTTCACTTACTCAACCTTCTCCCCTGCTCACGCCTCTGGCAAGCACGGATCTGCTCACCATCTCTACAGTTTTACCTTTTGCAGAATTTTTTTCAACATTTTCCCGAACATTTTTTAAAAGATGGGGTAGGTAATCACACGTATATAACCTTCTCAGACTACTTCTCTTTCTCCTTTTGGCCACTTTGGGCTACTCGCAAGATGTTAGTTCCTGTGCCCTTGGCAATGAAAGCACAAAGTCCTAACCACCGGACCTCCAGGGCATTCCCCAGACTGGCTTCTTTCACCTTGTAATATGTATTTAAGATTCTTCCATGTCTTTCTATGGCTTGAGAGTGTATTCTTTCCTTTTTTTTGGAATGAATACTATTTATTCCATTGTATGAATTTACCAATCTGTCTATCCTTTAACCTACTGAGGGACATCTTAGTTACTTTCAGTATCTGACCATTACAAATAAAGCTGCTATAAACAACTATGTGTGTCTGTGTGTATGTGTACAGGTAGACTTAAGATTCCAAATAAACTGGATAAATATTGAAGAATGCAATTGCTGGACTGTACCACTTTTTCATTCCCACCAGCAGCAAACGCGAGTTGATATTGCTCCCAATACTTGCCAAGAATTGGTATTGTCAGGGTTGGTGTAGGTTGTCTTGTTTTGTTTTGGTTTGGAGGATTTTTTTCTTTTTGTATTTTAGGCATTCTAAAAGGTTGTAGTGTTTGCATTTTCCCAATGGCAAATAATGCTGAGCATCTTTTCATATGTTTATCTGCCTTTGATATATCTTCTTTGGTGAAGTATTTATTCAGATCTTTGACCCATTTTTTAATTGGGTTACTTTCTTATTGTTGAGTTTTAAGAATATATTTTGGATTCAAGTCTTATTAGATATGTGTTTCACGAATATTTCCCCCAGGCTGTGCTTTGTCTTTTAATTCTCCTAACTGTGTCTTTTGCAAAATATAAGATTTTAATTTTAATAAAGCCCAGCTTGCCAATTCTTTTCTTTCATGGACTGTGCTTTGATGTTATATCTAATAATTCATCACCAACAGTCATGTAGATTTTCTTCTATGTTTTCTCCTAAACGTTTTATAGTTCTATGTTTTACATTTAGGTTTATGGTCAATTTTTATTTAATTTTTTTGGAAGGCCTAAAGTCTTGCAGGTTCGTTTTTTCAAACACACAAAAATACTTCCAACTATTTCAGTACTGTTTGTTCAAGAAATTACCCTTTCTCCATTAACTGCCCCCATGCATTTGTCAAAGGTCAGTTGCCTATATTTGTCTGGGTCTAGTTCTGGGCTCTCTATTCTATCAACCTAGGTATCTATTCTGTTGCCAGTTTCATCCTGTCTCAATTACTATAACTTTACAATCAGTCCTGAAATCAAGCAGAGTGAGTCCTCCAACTTTGTTCTTTTTCCGGTTATCCTAAGGCTTTAGCCTTTCCATATAAACTTTAGAATCAGCTTGTTGATATTTATGAAATGGTCTCAGGAGATGGGGGTTCAGTCCCTGGGTTGGGAAGATCCCCTGCAGGAGGGCATGGCAATCCGCTCCAGGATTCTTGCCTGGAGAATGCTGTGGACAGAGCAGCCGGGCGGGCTACAGCCCATGGGGTCACGAAGAGTCGGACACGACGGAGCAGCTGAGCACGGCACACAGCACATGAAATAGCTTGCTGGGATTTTTAAAAAGTAAGTTTATTTATTCGTGTCCTGCTGGCTGTGCTGGGTCATTGGTGCTGCTGGGGCTTCTCTCTAGCTGTGGACAGCAGGGGCTAGCCTCCAGTTGCAGCGCATGGGCTTCTTTTTGCGGGGGCCTCGCTCATTGCAGAGCACCCACCATCTCGAAGGCCCGCAGGCTCAGGAGTGGCTCCTGGGCTCTACAGCACAGGTTCAATAGCTGTAGCACACGGGCTTGGTTGCTCCGTGGCCTGTGGGATCTTCCCAGATCAAGGATGAAACCCGTGTCTCCTGTGTTGGCAGGTGGATTCTTAAGCACTGAGTCACCAGGGAAGCCCGGCTTACTGGCATTTTGACTGGAGTTGAACTGAGTCTACAGATCAAGCTGGAACAAACTGACAGCTTAATAATGCGTCTTCTAATATATGAAGACAGAATATCTATTTCAATCTACTTTGACTTCATTAGGGTTTTATAGTTTTTCGCATATAGAACCTGTACATACTTTGTGAGAGTTATACCTAAGTATTCCTTGTGCGTGTGTGTGCACACACTACTGTAAATGGTGGTGTTATTTTTTATTTTCAAATTCCAATTACTCATTGCTGGTAAACAGAAAAGCTTTTATATTGATCTTGTGTCCTGAATCCTTGGTATACTCACTATGGTTCCAGAAGTTTTAAAAATAGATGCCTTTGGGATTTTCTGCACAGATAATCATGTCATCCTTTTAAAAATATTTTTATTTACTTATTTCGGTTGCGTGGGGTCTTAGCTGCAGCACAGATCATCCACTGTGGTGCAATGGCTCAGCAGCTGCAGCATGTGGGCTTAGGTGCTCCCAGGCACGCGGGACTCTAGTTCCCTGACCACGGCACCCTGCGTTGCGAGGTGGGTTCTTTACCACTGGACCTCCAGGGAAGTCCTAACCATGTCATCTTTGAATAAAGACAGCTTTAGTTCTCCCTTTTCAGTCTGAGCATCTTTCTATTCCCTTGTCCTACTGCACTAGCAAGGACTTCCAGTTTGATGTTAAACGAAAGTGGTGAGAGAGCACTCCAGTCTTAAAGGGAAAGCATTGAGCGTCTTAACGTTAAGTATGACGTCAGCGGCAGGATTTTCCGTAGATGTCTTTTATCAAGTCGAGGAAGTTGCCCCTCTAGTCCTAATTTGCTGAGAGTTTCTCTGTATCATGAATGCATGCCGAATTTTGTTAAATGGCTTTTTTGGGGTCAACTGATAAGATGTTATGCTTTTTCTTCATTAGCCTGTTAAAGCAGTGGATTACATTCATTCATTTTCAACTGCTGAATCAGTCCATGCACACATGGAATAAATGCCTCTTGGTCATGGTGCTAGTAAGCTTGTAAAACACATACTATTACGATCACGATCACTGTTTTGGTGGTAGAGCTAGCACTGGAGTTAAGGCACTGGGGACTAAGATATCCCCAGGGAATTTTCACAACAGTATTAGAAGTGAATAAAGCGGAACAGTTATGAACACAAAGAGCTTTAGCTAATCAACCACAAGTGAAAACAATCAAAGCATAAAGTAAAGAAAAATCCAGGTTTTAGAATGCTATCTTTTCTTACAAGAAAGTGACTTTTGCCACAAATTTCTCAATAAGCCCACTCATGGTTTCCTTAGAAACCTGGAGTAAGATGGGAAAGCAGAGGTCCCAGCCTCTCCCTGCCCCCACCACTGGATTCCTGGCGCTGCAATAAAACACTGTCTGGTCTCTGCCTGAGCCTCCATGGGCAGGGAACCACCCTGTATCAGAAGAAAGCAACCGCCTACCCACTTCTATCCCCTGCTCCCTGCACTTACTGATTAGGCCCCACAGGTTCTATTCAGTCCGTTTCCCCATAAGAACCCCTCAATTACTTGAAAACCTTAATTACCTCCTCTCCAAGTCTTCACATTACTAGATACTTCCTCTGATCCTTGTATAACATGCTTTCTTTCCCCTCACCCTCCGACCATCTGATCACTGTGACACCCCAGTCTTCACGTGGGGCGCTGAGGTCCAGACATAACTGTCTAGGAGTGGTTGGATAAAGCATAGGAAAGTGGGATTATCACACAGCTATTAGAACTGAGCCATTCTAGTTTAAACTTTTAATTTAAATTTTTTTAAAAACGACAATACCAATTACTGGCAAGAATATGACGCAACACAAGCTTTCCCTCATTGCTGGTGGGAATGCAAAATGGTACAGACATGATCCAGTAACTGTACTTCTAGGTATTTACCCAGTTTATTTGAAGTCTTATGTCCACACACCAAAAAAACAACATGCAAATGTTTATAGCATTTTTATTCATAATTATCAAAAACTGGAAGTCCTTTGATAGATGAATGGATTGACAAACTGATAAATCCAAACACTGAATAGTACTCACTTAAAAAAAAAAGCCATCAAGCCATAAAAATACATGAATGAATCGTAAATGCATGTGGCTAAGTGAAAAGACAGTCTGAAAAGGCTACATATATATCAGTTCAGTTCAGTTGCTCAGTCGTGTCCGACTCTTTGCGACCCCATGAATCGCAGCACACCAGGCCTCCACCCACTCCAGTATTCTTGCCTGGAGAATCCCATGGACGGAAGAGCCTGGTGGGCTACAGTCCACGGGGTGGCAGAGTCGGACACGACTGAGCGACTTCACTCACTTCACTTCAATCAAAGCCGAAGAGCCGTGGTACCGCTCCTCTTTCTACCTGGCCCGACATGTACCTGTCACGTATATATGCGTGCCCTTTTTTTCAGAGTCTGGAAAAGTGAAGCTTTAGAGATAGCAGGTGGATCAGCATCTGGACCACCGCTGTCCTCTCCACAGCAAATCCTGCCTTATTCTTTGGGCACCTTCAATATCACCTGAGACCATCACCTTGAGACCATGGCCTCAAGGTCATGTTATCGTTTCGGCAGCTATTAGCACCCACCACCCCAGCCACCTCCTTCTCCTAATTACCAAGGACTGCCCTGCATCAGAGACCTGAAGTTCCGGTCTTGGGCCATAACCTTTAAACCTTCTAGTGCTTACTTTCTCCTTGAGTCCACCCCCACCCCTGTGCCCACCTTCCCTCTTGCCAGACTCTGGAGTCCCTGGCAACCCTTCCCTTCTTAAAAGCAGACAGATCCTCTATCATTTGTCACTTCAGTCTTTTTGGTCCTTCAAAAAGAATCTGCTTTGCTAATTGTGGATGGATCCAACCACTTACCTTCCTGTGCCCCTTTCTTTTGGCTGCAAAGTGCAACTAGAATAAAACCATCCACCCTCATGCCCTGGGGCCACTTTAAAAGCCACAATCTCATTTCATCTGGTCCACTGGCTCTACCCATGAGTCTTTTATATTTCCGGGGTCAGTTTTCTCTTTTCCCTGGAGTGGTTTTTCCAAGCTTTCCCCAACCCCCTCGAGCTTCCCTGCTGTGTCCCCAGCTTCACCGCCAGTTCCGTGGAGGGAAGAGGAGCCACGAACCTCCTCACACCACACCTACAAGCAGACCTGTGTCTGTATCTTTCCTTTCTGCAGACTCGCCTTTTACAACGCAGAAAGCCCAGGTCCTCCTGGCCTCCCCCACCTTTGCTGGACCTTCACTTCATTACATATACCTGCTCTCTTCTTTTCTTTAATTTTTCCTGGTCTACTGGCTCCTTCCATTCAAAATAAGAACATCCCCAAGGCTCTTTCCACTGAAAAGAAAAAAGGACTATTACCAGCTCCCTGAACGTCTTCAGCCCCTCCAGCCACTCCTCATCTTTCTTGTTGAGAGCATCGCCTACATCTGCTCTCTCCATTCCCTCACACCTCCCACGGCTCAGCCTGCTACAGCCCAGCTTCTATTTCACATCCCCACAAAACAGCTCCTGGTGAGCTCACCACCGCCGTGCTGCTAAGGCTTTCTTTCCAGTCCTTTTAACTGACCCATTCTGTAGCATCCCCATATCCTTGAGACCCTGATTTCCGAACGCCACCCTTTCTGGGGGATCTTCTCGTCCCCAGGCTGCTCGTTCTCAGCCCCTTCTCCTCTGCCCTTCCCGCTCTCACAGGGACTTCTCTTGCTCCCAGGGTGATCTCATCCGCTCCTGTGCTTCAGATGCGGCTGATTCAATACCTGCATCTCCATGCTGGATCTTTCCCCTGACTCCCAGACGCAAACATCTGATACCTTGTGCACAGCTGAACTCACACGTCCAAACCCTTCTCATCTCCTCCCTCACAGCTGCTCCTCCTCTGTGCTTACTATCTCAAAGAGAGATGCCGCCAAGGACCAAAGGGGCCCTCCGGGAACCTCCCTGTCATCTCCCTCCACATCTCATCAATCACCAAGAGCTACCATTTGGTCTCAATATTCTGTCGAGTCCGGCCACTTCACATCTCTGTTCTTCACCTGGATGAAATGGACAGACTCCGATCCAGTCTCCTGGCCTCCCTTCCTACTGCCCACACCTCTCCTCTGGTTTCCCCATCCTGATGCTGATTCCCCTGGACTGTCAGCCCCTCCATTACTTCTGTCTCCCCATTTAGACTGTGAGCAAGGGCTCTATCTAGTTTACTGCTGACCACCCTGGACCGAAGACCAAGCCTGGGATGTGCTCAGTGAATGTCTATTAAATAAATAAATGAATGTAACTAGAAGCAATGAGCCTCAAGTGAAAGTGGGTTTATACAATGAGGAAAGAACAGTTGTTTGGAGGTAGCTTTTGGAAGGGAAAATACTAACACTGCCTCCCAGCTCTGTGATAAATGAGGTCTGGAAGAACCAGGGGTATCTACTGGAGTCATATTCAGAAAAATAGGGGAGGCCTTTCAACAGAGAAACTCACCAGCTATGTGACTTTGAGCAAGTTATTTCATTTTCTAGAACCTCAGCTTTCTCATTCATAAAATGGGTTTAAAATATCAGCCTCGGTGGGCTTTGTGAAAACAGAATCAAATGCAGGTTAAATGTTCAGTACAGTGTCTAACTCAGGTGAGTTGAGCCTAAGTGCTCAATAAACTTTTTTTTTTTTTTAAGAGTCTTGATTAAAGCCAAGAAGGAGTGGGAACATTCAGGGGTTAGGCTAATGACGGGAGTTGGGGGCAGAGGGGGAAGGGGGCAGTTACAAGAGTGAGTTATCAGCAGGAAAGCTCCGAGCAGAATGAAAGAGTGCCAGAGGGAAGAAGGTCTGCAGGGGCCCTGCCATCACTCTCAGCCACTTCCTGCCCGAGCACTGACTTTCCTGGAGGAACTGCCAGTCCTCCAATCTCATTCCCTGCCGCCCAGACCCCTACCCGCCTCCACCGGAAGGCCTGCTTCTGAGACTTGGCCAGCCAGAGCCTCGTGTTTCCTGTCAGGGCCATGAGGTCAGGGTGCACAGCCGAGGATCCAAACCAAGGCCATCAACCCTGGAGTCTCAAGTCCAGGACATGGAATGGAAAAGAGGCAGGTCTTTTCTGCGGAAGTTGCCCTCACAGGGAGCTGCCGACTGCCATCTCAGAACCAGAAAGGAGGAGGCTGCTTGTGGGGAGCCGGCACAGAGGCAAGCAGGACCTCCAGGTGGAGACAGCAGTACCGCCTGAGGCCCCCCAAAATAACGTGAAGTCTAACCTCTCCCTGGATTTGTTCCATGAGCCAGTAGGAGTTTCCGTCATTAGGAACTATGTGTATATATCAGTCCTGAGTAGAGTGAAAGCCACCCTCCCGGGCAAAGTGTTGAGAACCTCTGCCCTGTCCAGTCCCCGCTAACATGTAAGGATCTTATGACCCACACTTGGACTTGTCCAGGCCTCAGAACATGTTAGCAGCAGAGACCGGACTGGAACCAAGTTCTCCCAATTCCCTGTTCATCTCTTCCAAATTCTTCATCTTCAGGACACAATTCCCACCCTACCGCCAGCACTTGGGCCCAAAGCTAACCTTCCTTTCAGCCTGTAGTTCCCATGACGCTGCTGCTGCTGCTGCTGCTAAGTCGCTTCAGTCATGTCTGACTCTGTGCGACCCCATAAACGGCAGCCCACCAGGCTCCCCCGTCCCTGGGATTCTCCAGGCAAGAATACTGGAGTGGGTTGCCATTTCCTTCTCCAATGCATGAAAGTGAAAAGTGAAAGTGAAGTTGCTCAGTCGTGTCCTGCTCTTCGCAACTTCATGTACTGTAGCCTACCAGGCTCCTCTGTCCATGGGATTTTCCAGGCGAGTCCTGGAGTGGGGTACCCTTGCCTTCTCTGCCCATGATGCTACCACCTGTTTAAAGCTAATTCTATTAGTTTACTGCTTGTCAGGTGAGGAGCTAAACCTTTTACATCCATGATTCTTGTCTGATCTTCAAAAACCACTTGAAATGATTCTTCCTATTTCATAAATGAGGAAGTTCAGAGGCTGAAAGACAAGCCAAGATCATACAGGTAACAGGTCGCACAGCTAAGATGCACACTCAGGTCTGCTGGATTCCATGCAACCACAGCTTCTCAGACTGCTGACCTCTAAAGTATTCATGCAAAAAGTCGGGGGCTTTGGGGGGCCAGCAGAAAATTCAGTCACTTAACTTAAATGCACTCACTTAAATGCAAATGTATACATGTGTCTATTTATCTAAGGGCAGGTTCATAGGTGATACCTCAGATTCTCAACAAAAAACAAAAAACCCATGATTCAAAAAGGGTTGAGAACTTCTGGCTTTATGATGAACTCCCTGGGGCCAAGGCACAGGCCTGGCCCATAACAGACCCCTAGGGAACTCAGCCCAGCTCTTCCATCCCAGCCATTCCATAAACAAATGCTTAGGGATACAGGCCCCGTGGAGGAGCAGCCACGTCCTCCAGGGCTGACCAGAGCACTGGCTCTGGATTGGCCACAGGGAGCCTCAGATTCCCCAGCAACCTCCTTCCATTCAGCTAATCTTTCTTTTTCCTCGCCTAGGCCAAAAAATGCTTGAATGCCTACTAGACACAGACACTGTGCTAAGAGCCCTACCTAGATCATCTCATTTAATGTTTGAAACAACTGTGCAAAGTGAGTACTACCATGATTTTCATTTGCAGGTAAGGGAACAGGCTCAGAGAGGTGAGTGACCTGCCTGCCTTTAGCTGGAGTCTGATGAGCAGCCTGGTTGACACATGTGAAAGCCAGCCAGGAGGGGATGGATTCCAATCGGTTCATCTCCGGGAAAGCGGCTCTGGTGGCTGACAGCCAGGCCATGGGCCAGTTTCCAAGCCAGAGCTGGTACCAGGGCTGCGTCTAGGAACTGCTCTCTAAGCGGCTCACAGGCCAGCAGGAAGACCATCTCTCAGAGCATCCTGTTTGGGAAAAGGCAGCTTTACTTCTGGCTTGCTTCACCCGCTTGGTCTGAGCTGGACACGAAACAACTGTTCACAGAACAAGCCGCGCTGCCCTTTGCCAAGCTGACCTGGCCTCCGCGTGCAAAGCAGATTACATCAGAGCCCCCAGTGGCCCTCCTCCGGGAGCACTGTGGCTGATCAGAGGTGGGACTCGGCTGGCTCCCAAATAGTTTTGCTAAGGAAACTATGAATCCCCTGATAGTGTGTACACATCTGGTTGTTTTTAAAAGACTAAGCTCAGTTGAAAAGGAAAAGATTTTGAAAATAAAGAGTAAAAAAAAAAAACAAAACACACAAAAGGCTTCAGAATTTCTCTTTTCAAAACAAACGATGTACAGTCCCTACCGCAGATGTAGCTAGGCCTTCCGTAGTTCCTACTGTATCTCATAAAACAATAGTAATGCGAACTCCAGCCTTGATCAGCTGACTACAAGCTGGTGCCTCTCTGAGGGCTCCCGCTGTGCTCGGGGTGGTAGCCAGCTGAGGCTGGAGAGGCTGAATAATGGTGATGCATAGCACCCGGCATTTCCGAGAGGGATGGCCCAGCTGGAGGGAAGGCCCAAAGGGAACCCAGGCCCAACACTCCGGGCTCCAGTCACGTATGCTGTGCAACCTCTAGGCCACTGTCCTCATTTGAAACCAGAGAAACAGAACAAAGAGGAAAGGCTGTCAACAGCCCCATTTGGAGGTTTGGTCTATTCAAGGGGGTCTTGCAGGGTACTTTCTACCAAAGATCATGTTCTGGCAGGTCTGTCTGAGCAATCAGAAGCCTGCCTCCCCCAACCCACGCCCCACCCCCCCAGCTCAGTTGGTCCAAGTGCTTGATAACATTCCTTTAGGTGGGGATGCAGCTTCATACCTGGAGCAAAGGTTCTGAGTGAGCCTCTCTGGTCTGTAGTAGTAGCATGGGTGGGGCCAGTGACCAGGTCATCAGGAATTCAAAGAAATTGAATTCAAGGAGCATTTATTGAGCTCCTCATTCTTTCACGCTACACACACTTACTGAATACAGCTGACACTGGGTAAGGTGGTAGGGGAAACAGAGATGAACAAGACAAACACAGTCCCTGCCCTCATGGAACCCACAGACTGGCCAGGAAGATGGAGACTAAAGAGCTACACAAAGTGCGGCCAGATGGGGAAAGGGCCACACAGAGACGCAGAGGCGCGACGAGGGGACACATGTCGGGGAGCCCTTTCACCGGCTGGGATTCACGGAAGACTCCTGGAGAGGGTGACATTCTGGCTGAGATCAGGTTAGGAGCTGAACAGGGAGAACAGCACGAATGGGGGCCTCACGGGACTGAGACGTGATGAAGCAGGAAAGAGGCGGGAGTCCAGGAAGGCCAAAGCCCACAGAGTAGAGGGGAGGGACAAGAGATGAGGCCGGAGGGGAGGACAGAAGCCAGACCCACCATGCAGGACCTTGCAGGGCACATTAAGGATGCATGGAGAACCTTAGCTTCAGTGGAACTGAAAGCCACTGAAATGATTTAGATACAGAAAAGATGTGTTCAATTCCATCTATTGTGTGAAAAAGGACTGTGATGGCACAAACATGGATGAAGGTGGGAGGTTCAGGAAGAGGGGTTTGGACTGGGGCCGGTGCCTGAAGTGAAGCCTGGAGGGGCTCCCAGCCTAGGGGGAAAACAGATTACTATCTGCACACACACGTGCATGGGGTGTTCTTACCTGGTTAAACCTCCGGGTAAAGGCCACGACGTTGGGGGCGAGACTATGTTTCTCCTTCTTACTCCATCCACAGCTGGCTAGTTCCTAGGAAGCACAGAGTCAATTTCAAAGAGTGATTCCAATGAGGATGCAAATACAGATGGGCATCTACCTGGAAGGTAGGCCCAGAGGTGGGGAAAGGCTGAAACCTTGGCCATCTGTGCCCTCCCAGGGTGGGGGAGAGTCTCCTCCTCCTCTAGAGAAAAGGGCTGGGTCCACAGGTAGAGGGGCATCCTGAATCTCCCAGAGGCGAAGGTGAGAAGCAGGTTACTTATCTCTATAACCCCAGCCACATCTCTCGGGACTTCTGTGCCCAAATTATTCACAACCCCACAAGGCCACTCTGCCAGCTCCCTGGGACTAGAAGTCCCTTCTTAATGCAGACTGTCTGATAGAAGGTATAATGTTATAATAAGCAGGATTCACCACCCCCTCCCAGGGCTAACTTAAAATCTGGCTGAAGATTCTCACTGGCCCAGGGACATCCTCCATTCCTGGAATCAGGGAACATTCCAGGCCAAGCCCATTGCTATCAGAGAAGCTTTTGGATGACCTTGGATTCTTTCCTGAAGCTGGCCTCTCCTCTCTCTCACACAAGCAAAAGGGGGCAGGAGGAGAGGTGCTCTTAATATCTTTTTCAGGAGCCTTGTCTCTTTTTTCCTAGCAGGTTTAGCATTATAATTTGAAGAATCAAATGACCTAAATATTACCTATCAGTGAGGCTGGTACCAAGAACCCCCGCTATGTGTGGGCAGGGGACAGGAAGCCTCGCTTTTTATCTCACAGAATTCTCACCATATCAGTTTTAATAAAGAAGAAAAGGGCTCAGCACTACTCATCCTCCTGAATGAATGCTGTGAAAATCACTCAGTCGTGTCCGACTCTTGGCGACCCCATGGACTATACAGTCTACGGAATTCTCCAGTCCAGAATACTGGAGTGGGTAGCCATTCGCCATTTTCTTCTGCAGGGGATCTTTCCAACCCAGGAATCTAACCGGAGTCTCTTGCATTGCAGGCGGATTCTTTGTCAGCTGAGCCAGCAGGGAAGCCTAAGAATACTGGAGTGGGTAACCTATCCCTTCTCCAATAGCTCTTCCCAACCCAGGGATCAAACCCAGGTCTCCTGCATGGCAGGCAGCTTCTTTATCAGTTGAGCAACCAGGGAAACCCAAGAATACTGGAGTGAGTAGCCTATCCCTTAGATTCTTTGCCAGCTGAGCGACTAGGGAAGCCTTGGCTCCCCTTCTGCCCCGCTTCTTTTCACAAGTAGACATGAGTCAGAGCTGCAGAGTTTACCTCTGTTTACCATGATTCTCCTTGTTCTCAAATGTCTATCTGGGTTTCTTTCCAAATGTATACTTGACCTACCTCTGTGCCACTGAGCTCTCCTACCACCCCACTTTAGAACACATGCTTCCATCAGTCTGCAGATGTGCATCACTGCCCTTTTAGGCAAGGGCTTCTCTCCCAGGTGGACCCTAAAGCCAGCTCTGAAATGTATGGACTATAATCTGATAGAAAAGAGAATTTGTAAAACTGATGTTCCAGGACTGATCGTTGCCCAGCTGCTGGTGACAGCTCCCCGCTTTGTTTTTTCCTGAATTCTTTAATAAGCAGCAGGAGTTATATACATATCCATAGGAGGGAGGTGCACATCGCATGTTTGTAAGTGCTCGTTTAATTCAGTGCTTGGGGCTTATTTTCACACTGTAAGTAACATTCTCAAAGGGAGCAGTGTGGACCTAGGTCAGACAGACCGAGGCCAGAGTCTGCCCTCCACATATCAGCTGCATTCTGAGAAGAACCTCAATTTTCTCATCTTGAAGTAGGTATGATGATATATTTACCCACGAAGCTCTTGAGGACAGGTAAGTGAAATTAAAGCACACACAGGGCACCTGGTAGGTAGCAATTACTTGATAAAGGTCACCCCCCTCCTCTCCCCAGGGTCAGCCACGTGCTGTCAGACATGACTTTAACTCCAAACACTCCCTTCTTTATTCCACATGTGCTCTCACTGCTGTCTTGAATTACTAACAAAAATCTATCATTATTTCTCTTTCATTTTGCTGATGTCATGCAGGCAGGAACCAAAGCAGGAACTTAATACATCTGCCCCAAATTTGCTTGATTTGAACATTCCTGGGCTCCCCTGGTGGCTCAGATGGTAAAGCGTCTGCCTG
>SJYX01010503.1:487307-525844 GCA_006410675.1 Oreotragus oreotragus | reverse complement strand
TTTTTTTTTTTTTTTTTTTTTTGTTAGTTTAAATTTATTTATTTTTAAGTGGAGGATAATTGCTTTACAATGTTGTGTTAGTTTCTGCCATATAACAACATGAATCAGCCATAAGTATACATATGCCCCCTCCCTCTTGAGCCTCCCTCCCACTTTCCACCCCTTCCCTCCCCTCTAGGGTTTCCTGGTGGCTCACCAGTAAAGAATTCACCCACCAATGCAGGAGAAATAGGCTCAGTCCCTGGTGGATCCTCATTTTTCAAATGGATATAATAATAGTACTTAAGTTATGGTTCTGAGGATTAAATATGAAGTGCTGAGCACATGGCCTGGCATGCAGTAGGTATTCAACAAATGATAATTGTTATTATCTTATCATCATCATCATCATTATGCCCTTTAAATGTGCCAGGCACATACTAAGTGCTGGGAATCCAAGGGTGAAAAGACACAGTTCTTGTCCTCAGAAGGTTATAATTCCCTGGAGACACACAAATGCAAACAGTGTACCTTCAAACTGCTTGGGCTGCATGCATTTCTTAAGGGAATTTCACTAACTTCATTTTATTTGAACTTAAGTAGTAAGCACCTCGCATGATTTTTCAAAAAAAAAAATTATTTGGCTGTGTTGGGTCTTAATTGTGGCTTGTGGGCTCAGAGATGTCTCTTTAGCATGATATTTTAATCGGGAATAAATAATAGGCCTCATGATTTCACAACTATATGTCAATTAATTTAATGCTTATAAGTGAGGTTAATAGTAAGATAAAGCAAATTCAGATATTCATTAAGTAAGGGACTCATTTAACAAATCAAACAACCCCTCTTTGCTGGGTATTATTCTGGGTGGTGGGAGTTGAGCTGAGGAAGGGCTGGGAATCTTACTCAATTTTCAGGTTAATAAGCAAGGCTGTTATTGTGTCTGGATGCTGGCAGGAGACATGAGGCTGGGGTCAAAGATGAAGGACTTTGTTACTCAGGCACAGCAGCCAACATGAGCTTGCTCTTTGCTTGTGTCAGTTTCTCACACCCTCAGTGTCCACAGGATAACTCAGGTGGGCCTGCTTGGATGCTTCTGCGCGTGTTGGGTTGCGTTGCAGGAGAGCGACACTTGCTTGGAGAATCCATCAGTTTCAGAGAGAACAAGTTGTTGCTTGAGGGGAGTTGTTACCTCTTCCCTTTCAAGTTGCTGTTGCTATTTAGTCACTAAGTTGTGTCTGACTCCTTGCAACTCCCTGGACTATAGCCCTCAGGCTCCTCTGTCCGTGGGATTCTCCAGGCAAGAATACTGGAGTGGGTTGCCATTTTCTTCTCCAGGGGATCTTTCTGACTCAGGGATCAAACCTGCATCTCCTGCTTGGCAGGCAGATTCTTTGCCACTGAGCCACTTGGGAAGCCCTTCCCCCTCAAGTTGCTTGCTACACATGTAACCCTGAGAAATGGCCCAGGTAAGGCCAGTGGAGGCCTTGTTTTCTTGGCATACTTAGCATGACTCTGATGGGACTCTTAGGGCCCATTAGCCGATTGCCTCTCCCAACAGATCCCTAGATCTTTGTCCTTACAGAGCTTATAATCTATTATTAGGCTTCTTACTGGTTTAAAGGATTTCATCCTTGCCTGTTTTATTCTTTCTGAATTACTGTCAACATTGCTTTGAAGCTTGCGCTGGCCTTTTCCCCATATTTGCTTTTTAATTCTCACTATTGCTTCATCTTCCATTGCTATTTACATTTCCCCTGTTAAGTTTCATGCATGAGTCAAATACTGCCTATATTGTAGGAGTCACATTACTATCATAAAGACTGGACTGAGTTCCTCAAGACGTTTTCAAGCAGTTTCCTCAAAGCCTCACTATCCATTCAGGGTGTTTCTCTGGCCTAAAGCAATTGTCACATATAGGCCTGAAGACAGGTCAGTCAGAGTTTCGTCAAGGCAGTTATTTAGCCTGGATCACTCTGAGTTGGGTCTCAAGACTCTGGCCTTTGAGTCTGCTATGGTTAGCTGAAAGTGAAAGTGAAAGTCGCTCAGTCTTGTCCGACTCTTTGCAACCCCATGGATTGTAGCCTGCCACGCTTCTCTGTCCATGGAATTCCCCAGGCCAGAATAGTGGAATGGGTAACTCGTACCTTCTCCAGGGGATCTTCCCAATCCAGGGATCAAACTCAGGTTTCCTGCATGTAGAGAACTGTCTGTCTACTCACGTGCATGCTAAGTTGCTTTAATCATGTCTGATACTTTGTGACCCAGTAGCCTGCCAGGCTCCTCTGTCCATGGGATTCTCCAGACAAGAATACTGGAGTGGGTTGCCATGCTCTCCTCCAGGGGATCTTCCCAACCCAGGGATCGAACCCACGTCTCTTATGTCTCTTGTATTAGCAGGGGGGTCCTTTACCACTAGCACCACCTGGAGAGCCCTGTAACTAAGTGGGTAGACTTGTGCTGTATGTTTAAATCAGCAATAGTTAGTTTATATGTGTGACTTTGTACATCAGTGTATTACTCATGGTTTATGGATGGTTATGCATTGCAAGTATATCTATGTATACATACACACACATATATGACTGAAATAACTAATTTATAGCATATTAGCTCCAAGGTACTATCATGATTTTAGAAAGCTGAAGCAGTAATTTCCTTACCAGTTCTATTATGTCATATAAATATATACATTTGGTGTGGGAAAGAAAAAAAAAGTTGTACAGGCAAAAGATTGTGTATGAGAAAGACACAATATTTGAAAGAGACTTAAATTCCATGACTAAATGAGAGAAGGAAATGACATTTCAAATACAATGCCCTTGTCAGGATATGCTAGAAAAAAATTTATGTCACTGACAAGCCAAAGAAGGAGGCATTTGTATGCTACTGACAGTTGGTGCAATGTGTATGTTCAAGTAAATTTAAGTGTGGGGAAAAAAAAAGAAAAAGACAACTGAAAGAAACTAGACCATAGGGAAAGAAAAAGCAATTGAAACAAATGTTTAGCCATATGTGATGGACAGCAAGGAGATCAAATCAGTCAGTCCTGGAGGAGATCAACCGTGAATATTCATTGGAAGGACTGATGCTGAAGCTGAAGCTCCCATATTTTGGCCACCTGATTTGAAAAGCCGACTCATAGGAAAAGACTCTGATGCTGGGAAAGATTGAGGGCAGGAGGAAAAGGGGGCAACAGAGGATGAAATGGTTGGATGGTATCACAGACTCAATGGGCATGAATTTGAGCAAACTCTGGCAGATAATAAGGACAGGGGAGCCTGGTGTGTGAAAGACCATGGGCTCACAAAGAGTTGGACACGACTTAGTGACGGAACAACAAACAGTTCTTAAATATAATTGCCTAAGATTCTCAGAGATGGATCTATGCTGACATGCTGTCTGATATTTCAGACCAAGTACTCAGGTTCACTTTGGGTTAAAATCTTTACCCTAGACTTGAACCAACAACTCACTTCCATCAGGGCAACTCAGCTATTAGCATCATGGAATATGAGAGTGTAAGTTGATCAGGAAGAAATCCTGGTTTTAGGATAAAATGGCAAAGATATAAAGCCCCCATGGAGATAATGCTGTAGTCAGCATTGAAAACGTTGGCTGAATAGATGGCTCGGACACAGAGTTTCATGCAAAGGATCTGGATAAATGCTATTAGGAGTTAACTAAATGAAGGACATCTAAAAATGTTTCATGAAGTTGTAGCATGGCAATTAATTTATTATAATACCACCCACAGATGCCCAGGTTCTTATGACATTGCTCTTTTTGGGAAGTTGTGGGGGAAATGAACCCCCTCTAGGATTTATGTGACTCTACTGCTTGCAGTGAGGTAGGCTTTGAATCGGTAGCAGGAAGAACTTCCTCCCAGAATCCAGAGGAATTCAAGAAGGATCAGAGGACTATGAGTCATGTTTGGCAGATACCAAACAGTGCTGCTGGGGAGGTGGGTTTTGGAAGCCAAGGCATTAAGGAGATTAAGTGAGAGTCTACATATTCCAGCACTGGGGATTATTTGGCTAACATACACTGAGCTCAAGCAAGCTTTTCATAAATATCTGATGGATGAACTCATTGTTTCAGTACTTTCTAAGTATTTTGAATCCCTCCTGAACTGTGAAACTAAAACTGGATTTGGTATGTTAATGTCATTACTATTTATGTATTGTAACCCTGAGCAAACCAGTGAGTAACTTTTGTTGTTAAGACATCAGACTCTTTTCTAATTGATAGGGATAAAAGAAATATGAGAAATGACCCTGTCATTAAAGGCTTATACTTTGGGAGACATGACATACCCGTGAAGGGAGAACTACTAAAGCAAGAAAGTGCCAGAATAGTTGTGAGTACATTTGTTTCCTCACTCTTTCCAGAGACTTGAAAGGCAAAGCTTTAGTCCTTTGAACTAGTTTTTATTTTCTTTATAGCTCTTCTCCCACCCCTTTTCAACTCCAAGTGTTGAGTTGGAAAATTTAGATCATCTGTGAGTTCCTATCATAATTTAATTTGAGAAACACAGTAGAGGCAGTAATTGTGGAAGGTGGCAGTTACTGGGCCCTTTGCAGAAAGTGTGTGCGTGCTCAGCCACTCAGTCATGTCCAACTCCTTGGGACCCCATGGACTGTAGCCCACCAGGCTCCTCTGTCCATGGAATTTTCCAGGCAAGAATATTGGAGTGAGTTGCCATTTCCTACTCCTGGGGGTGTTCCAAACCGGGGACCCAACTCGCATCTCTTGAATCTACTGCATTGGTGGGTGGGTCTTTCCCACTAGCACCACCTTGGAAATGTTTGCAAGAGTGAAAAGTGAAAAGAAAGTGAAAGTGAAGCCGCTCAGTTGTGTCTGACTCTTTGCAACTCGTGGACTGTAGCCCACCAAGCTCCTCCGTCCATGGGATTCTCCAGGCAAGAATACTGGAGCGGGTTGCCATTTCCTTCTCCAGAGAATCTTCCGGACCCAGGGATTAAACCCAAGTCTCCTGCATTGCAGGCACACTCTTTAACCTCTGAGCCACCAGGGAAGCCCACTCTCACTCTTACAAGAGTGAGACTCAGATAATTAGAAATGTGGGGTATGGATATTGCAGGAGGGAGGAAGAGCCTGAAGGGGCCAACTTTGAGGAATGAATGAATACACCTGTTTTACTGAAATGGGTAGGGCAGGATATTCTGGGAGAGAAAAAAAATCTTGGAGAGAGATGGGGCAGTATGCAGATTGTAAAAGTTCTTTAATAGGGACTAATGTAACCTATAAGTAATGAAAAGTCAATGCAGGTTTGTACATATGTGTGTAATTTATACAAAATAGGATTTAAGAAGCATTCTAGACAGATGCATAGTATGGATTGAAGAAGTGAGGATATAAGAGGTAAACAAGCTATCCAGTGGCTTTAAATGGCTAGATATAACTGAATTAATCATCTTATAATGTAAGAGTGTGTGTATATGTGTGTTGCATGGAGGTTGAGGAAGTTTGGCATCAAGATCTCCTTAGGTCACAAGCTAATTAATAGCAGAGACAGACTAGAAACCAAGTATCCCTCCTCACAATTTAGGACTATGTCCACTGTATCATGGTTAGGCATCTACTGCAACATCCAGAGCTAACAAATGAAGGCCTGAACTGGATACTGCCACTTGAAATTGAGATGAAAAGGACATTTGAGAGGAGGTGTAAAGTAAGAACCAGTGGAGACATGATTGGTGGCTGGACAGTGTATTTGTTTCCTCTTGCTGCTCTAACAAATTACCCTAGACTTGAGGGTTTAGAACAACAAAGATATGTTATCTTCCCATTCTGGAAGGTCAGAAGTCTGCAATGGGTTCTGCTGGACTAAAATCAAGGTGTTGGCTAGCTACATTCCTTCTGGAAGCTCTAGGGGAGGATCTGTTTATCTTTTCCTTCTTCTAGACGCTGTTCGCCTGTCTTGGCTCGTGGTCCCTTTCTATCTCCAAAGCCAGGAAAGCCTGTTAAACCTTCCTGAAGGCCCATCACTCTAACCCGGACTCTTCGTTCTCCGCCTTCCACACTTACAGGACTCCTGTATTACTCTGGGCTTCCTGGATAATTCAGCTGGTAAAGAATTCTTCTGCAATGTAGGAGACACTGGTTCGATTCCTGGGTCAGGAAGATCTCCTGGAAAAAGGATGGACTATCCCCTCTAGTATTCTTGGGCTTCTCTTGTGGTTCAGATGGTAAAGAAGCCACCTGCAATGCAGGAGACCTGGGTTTGATCCCTGGGTTGGGAAGATCTCCTGGAGGAGGGCATGGCAATCCATTCTAGTATTTTTGCCTGGAGAATCCCCATGGACAGAGGAGAGTGGCAGGCTACAGTCCATGGGGTTGTAAATAGCTTGACGTGACTAATAAGCAACTAAGCAAGCAAGCAATTACTCTGGGTCCACCCATATAAACCAGGATAATCTCCTTATTTTGCAGACAGTTGATTAACAACCTTAATTCCATTTCCAATTTCTAATTTTCCCCTTGCTATGTAATATAACATAGTCACAGTTTTCAGGGATTAGGTCATGAACATCTTTGAGGGTAGGGGAAGGAGGTGCCATCATTCTGCCTACCATGGATAAATTGCATGTGTGCTACGTCATTTCATTTCTGTCTGACTCTTTGTGGCCCCATGGACTGTAGCCCCCGGCTCCTCTGTCCATGGGATTCTCTGGGTAAGAATACTGGAGTGGGTTGCCATTCTCTCCTCCAGGGGATCTTCCTGACCCAGGGATCGAACTTGCATCTCTTATGTCTCCTTAATTGGCAGGTGGGTTCTTTACCACTGGGTAGCCCAGTTCTTTACCACCTGGGAAGCCCAGGAGATAATGGGGCATCTGGAGAGGTAGATTATATGAAGGTAAAAAATCAAGGATAATTCCAAGGTTTTGAATCTGGGATACTGTAAAGACAATAATACCAATGACAGAAGTAGGAAAATTGAGAGGGGAAACTGACATGTGGGCAAATCATCTTGAAAAAATGTTGAACTTTAATTAATGATGCTATTTTCATCGGAAACTTCCGAACAGGCAGTTATCAAGAACTCAGGGTCATAAAAGCTATTTGACTAGTGCTAATACTACCATGGTAAGATCTATTCCATGTTGTTAATTTTTCTGTTTTATATTTCAGTGTATTTTCAATAATTTTTACTATAAATACTTGTATATATGGATGTTTTGTTATGCACCATAGAAACTCATATTACAATTAAAATGTCTTACTATTTCAGAATTTATTTTGCCTCTACAATAACTTTTCTATATACACATAGTATATAGTTCCATATATACATAGTTTTACATTATAAAAAAACTGAAGGCAAAACTTTCTCATAGCACCAGTGTTTTAATGGAGTTCTACACAATTTCAAATGAAAATTCTTTTACATAGTAGGTATAATATTCAATATCCAGAGGCAATTTCCTTAGCAAGCCAAAGTCATAGCAGCTGGTCATGATTCAAAATATTTTCAGATAGTTGTACAGATCACTAACAGGTACCACTGTGAATTATTCCAAATAACATTCCAAAATCAATGCCAACATCTTATCATTTTGAGAAATTTATTTCCTAGAATATTTGGCTTCACAAATTTATTCTGTAATTTTCCAAAGCACTGCAGATAGGGTAACAAAATATAGCCAGAGAGCAAGATTTATATGGTATAGTAATTAAAGCAGCATTGTACTAACACAAGGAAAGATAAATAGACCAAGGAGAAAGAATCAATAATCCAGAAATGGCCAAAAGTCTATACAGGGAACTTGAGGTATAACAGTTACTAGTCAGTTGAAGAAAGGGTTCTGGGATACACGATATTAAATGAAAAGAAAAATATTTTTCTACTTCACACAATAAAAAAATAATTTCAGGTGGATTAAGATTCATATACAACAAATGAAATCTTAAAATGTGCAGCAAAAAATGAAGCCAAATTTATTCATATCTCTGAAAGCACCTACCATAAGAACAGATTGTTAAATATAATGATATAAAAACTGAAAACCTGCATCTGACAAAGGCATTATTTAAAAACTTATAAAGCAAAACAAAATTGGGATAGATTTTTGAAATACATATGCTAGCAGAGTACTAGAATCCAAAATACATGAAGAGTTCCTACAAACAAGAGTGAATAAAATAAATAACCCAATAGGAAAATAACCAATGAATAGGGGAAAAAATATTACAGAAACAATACCCAAAGGACAGTAGACACAAAGATGCTCAATCACACCTGAATTCAAGAAAATGGAATTAAAATACAATGATATATTGAAAAGAAGCAAGAAGAATTACAATCCCAAAGCTGCTAGAATGAAATCTACATCACAGAAAGTTAATCAAAATGAAAATGTAGACTGTTATGTTCCAGATGAGGTGACAAGATAAAACCCCAGAAAAATAACTAAATGAAGTGGAAATAACCTTCCAGAAAAAGAATTCAGCATAATGATAGAGAAGATGATTCAGGATCTTGGAAAAAGAATGGAGAAGATGCAAGAAATGTTAACCGAAAATGTGGAAGAACTAAAGAACAAACAAACAGAGATGAACAATATATTTGAAGGAATCAATAGTGGAATAATTGAGGCAGAAGAATGGACAAGTGATATGAAAGGCAGAAGGGTGAAAATCTGGAAAACAGAATATAGACAAAAGAATGAAAAACAAAACAAAACTAAACTGAAGACAGCCTAAAAGGCCTCTGGGACAACATTAAACACACCAGCATTTGCGTTATAAAGGCTCAGATGGAGAAGGACCTAGGGAAATATCTGAAGGGGTAATAGCTAAAAATACAATGAGATATTATTCACCACCATTACACTGAAGTGATTTGAAGTGATTGATAATACCAAGAGATGGCCATGGTGGGAGAAAACAGTATCTTTAAACACTTCAGCAAGGATGTAAATTGATACAAATGTTGGAAATTAGCTTACACGTTATTTAAACTGATATAGCCTCTTACCCATACATTTTCAACTTTAAGTATATATACTTCTAGATAAACTATGGTAAATACATCCATAGAAACATGTTCAAGGATTTTTTTCAAGTTTTTTTTTTTTTTTGGTAGCAGTAAATGTTTGAAAGCAGCTTGAATTTTCATCACTAGAACAATGGGTAAATTAATTGTGCTATTTTAACACAGTGGATTATAGCCTCTTACCCATACATTTTCAACTTTAAGTATATATACTTCTAGATAAACTATGGTAAATACATCCATAGAAACATGTTCAAGGATTTTTTTCAAGTTTTTTTTTTTTTTTGGTAGCAGTAAATGTTTGAAAGCAGCTTGAATTTTCATCACTAGAACAATGGGTAAATTAATTGTGCTATTTTAACACAGTGGAGTACTATATAGAATTTAAGTGGATGATGTAGATCTGTACGTTTACTGGTCACGTTTAAAAATTTTAAATACCATACTAAGTGAAGAAAGAAAACTTTCAAAGCTACTTTTTATTATACCATTTATGTAAAATGTCAAAAACATTCAAAGTAGATTCATATTTTGTTAATGTATATACACATAAGTAGTAAAAGGATCAAAATATGCATAGGAATGATGCTCACCAACTTTATGATAATTTCTAGGTAAGGTGGGGAAAGTGAAGACCATGGATTTCAATTTATTTAATAGCCTTTTGCTTTTAAAAAAAATTGGTGNATGTATATACACATAAGTAGTAAAAGGATCAAAATATGCATAGGAATGATGCTCACCAACTTTATGATAATTTCTAGGTAAGGTGGGGAAAGTGAAGACCATGGATTTCAATTTATTTAATAGCCTTTTGCTTTTAAAAAAAATTGGTGCAAAAATAGCAAAACAACATATTTAAGAACCTTGGCGATATCTTAATGGTCTCTACTGCATATTCTTCATGCAGTGTGTAGCTTCTTTTATTCTGTGTATTTTCTAACATAATTTGCTGAAACGAAGTTCACATACCATATATATTCACCAATTTAAATTATGCAATTTAATGATTTTTAGTATATTCACAAAGTTGTGCAACTATCACCATAATCAATTTTTAGAATATTTCCATTACTCCCAAAAGAAAGCATGAACCCATTCGTAGTTACTCTCTACTTCCTCCAAATCCTCTACAGCCCTAGGCAAGCACTCATCTTTTCTGTCTCTATAGATTTGCCTATTTTGGTCATTTCATATCAGTACTTCTTTTCATGGTCAAATAATAGTCCATAGTTTGGATATGTCATGTTTTGTTTATCCAAACATCAGTTGATGGAAATTTGGATTATTTCCACTTTTGGCCCATTATGAATAAGGCTGCTATGAACATTTGTGTATAAGTTCTTTTGTGGACATATGTTCACATCACCTAGAAGTGGAATAACTAGGTCATAAAAATGTGTAGTGTTTTGAGGACCTGTCAAAGTGTTTTCCAAAGCAGCTATGTCATTTTACATTCCCATGAGGGATGTGTGAGTATTCTAATTTCTTCACATCCTCACCAACACTTGTTAGTTTTTAGTTAGTTTTTTTTTTTTTCAGCTGTGCTATTGAGCATGATGGTTTTAATTTGCATTTTCTTGTTGGCTAATGATGTTAGCATGTTCTCATGCATTCATTGTCTCTATGCCTTTTTGAGTGCATGAAGTACTTTTCAACCAAAAAAGAAATTTGAAACAACCCTTGCAGATGGAATCTTGATATGGAGGCTGATGGCATATAGAGTCAGTTCACATTGGTTTGGGTAAGTATTAAGGGAAAAAAATAGCTTAAATATTTTTTCAGATATGTATCTGGGGCAAAATTGCCCAGAAGAAGAAGCAAGAACAATATTCAATCAGTGGGAGAGGGAAAGCTGTGAGTAGGGGAGTTAATGTAATTACAAGAAAAATACAGAACCTTGATTTCACAATTAGAAAGAAAGGGTGTGTAAGGGTGTCAGTATTATTATGAGTCATAATCCATATTCATTTTTATGCAATGAAATACTAGCAAAATAGAACTTGAACACAGCAGAACAGAGAGGCTCTCCCTTGATCACTTAAAATAGAAAGGTCATACACTCTGGGACAGAAACTTCCAGCAAAACAGTCTGTTCCATAAATATATATTAATTTTAAAAGTAAGTAAACTCAGCTCGATGCTCTGTGATGACCTAAAGGGGTGAAATGGGGGTGAGGGTGTGAAGAAGGCTCAAGAGGGAGGGGATATATGCACACATATGGCTGATTCACATTGTCGTACAGCAGAAACTAACATAACATTGTAAAGCAATTATGTTCCAATAAAAAGAGTATTGATCTCTATTACAAATGTTGTAATTCAAATTCGTTTAAAAGTTTAATGAAATTTGATTATTGTGTCAAAAGTCAGATCAATATATTCTTCTACTCCATGAATAGGATAGCAGTGCCAGGAAAAAATGACATGATAGTGAAAGATTTATTCACAAAGAGCTATGAAGTCTTAGTGGGTATAAATTGGGAGAACTAATTAAATCTTTGTTTCCTGATGTACTTTCATTCAGTTTAAATACTGTACCTTGTTTAAAGGAAAAGTGTGTATTTTTTTTCAGTGATAAAAGAAAATAGAAAACCTGTTCAGTGTTAGTATACTATTCAGTATACTGTTCAGTATAACTGTTCACTTATAGTATCCTGTCCTTATTTAGACAGAAAATAAAGAAAAATAAGTTTATATACTGACTGTGACATTTTCAAAGAAAGTAAATTCATTTTACTTTGAACTGTTGTCAAAATTGGGTTTCTCAAGGTGTGTGCATGTGGCTCAGCGGTAAAGAATTTGCCTGCCATTGTAGGAAACTAGGTTCAAGCCCCGGTCCAGGAAGATCCCCTGAAGAAGGAAATGGCAACTCACTCCAGTATTCTTGCCTGGAAAATCCCATGCGCAGAGGAGTCTGGCAGGCCACAGTCTATTGAACGCAACTTAGCAACTAAATAACAACAATCTTGCTTAAAGTGTATCTTTTCTTTTAAAGGAGTAAAAGGAGAAATAGAAAAAGGAGAATAGAAAAACTGTTCATAAAAAATCTACTTAGTGAACACATTAAAAAAAGAAAGAAATGCTTCTTTCAGCAGCTATCTTGGAAGCAGTAAATAATATAGCTATATGTTATACATTTGGCCATATCCTAAGTATCATAATTTAATTCATATAGTAAATACATGAAAATATCAATAATAACTTCAATGAATATAACTAAGGAAGAAAAAAATACTGTCAAAATTTTCATTTTTAAGTCCTTTTCTGCCCTCCTTATTAATTTCAATTTCTATTGGATTTATTTGCAAATTAAAGGAAGAGCCAGCCTCTAGTCTACAGGACTTTCACACAAGAAAGGGTACATGCAAATCTCCTAGGACTAAAGCAGTGACTATGGATGAATAAGAGGATTACCGGCCATTCACTCCCTCAACAAATATCACCGTGTCCTGCCCTAGGCCAGGCACCTCAGAAGCACGTGGTGTAAAAAGGAAGTAGATAGGTAAACATATCATAACAATGCAGTGTGATAAAGTATAAAGCTCAAGTCCCCACAGAATTTTAAGGGAGAGTAGAGTATACTAAGCTCAATTCTAGTCCTGAAAGTTTTCTTAGAAAAGATGACTCTTGAATTGGACCCAAAGGAATCAATTTCAGAGACAGAATGAGGGAAGAGTTTGGGGAAATGAATTACACACAGAAACAGTATCATGCGTCCAAATGCAAAAGAGAGAATAGCACATTTGGACAAGTGCTCATAACTCAGTATGTTTGAATTTAAGGGCCTGTGTGTGGTGGCAGAAGGCTGGTAGGAGAGGAATTAGCAATCGGGCAGCCATAAAAAGTAGTGAAATTGGGTCATTTGTAGAGATGTATATGGACTTAGAGACTGTCATGTTGAGTGATGTAAGTCAGAAACAGAAAAATACGTATCATGTATTAACACATATGTGTGGAATCTAGAAAAATGGTAGAGATGGATTTGCAAAGTAGAAATAGAGATACAGACATAGAGATCAAACATATGGACACCAAGAGGGAAAAGGTGGGATGACCTGGGAGATTGAGATTGATTTATATACTACTAGTGATACTATGTATAAAATAGATAACTAGTGAGAACATATAACTTTGGTACAAATTCCAATTTTTGATCTCCTCTGAGGCAAACACTTTGACTATGTCGCAGCAGCACGTCATCAATTTCCACCCAAACCGTTTCCTATCTCTTTTATTGGGGGACAAAGATCAATTGCTTTCTAACCCAAAACATGGGAAACTTCTCTCTTCTCACATCTTCAGCTGTCACTGGCTGTCTGATTCTCAATTATGGTTGGGGGATTTACTTAGTGAATAGATGATTGACATGGTAAATATATATTCCCTTCAGGGAATACACCATTGCCAACTGCTGCTCTCCTGATCGCAAGAGCGTGATCACAAAATTTAGTCTCATCCAAGTACTATAATTAAAATGGAGTTTGATTCTTTCCAAAAATATTTATTTATTTATTTGGCAGTATCTGGTCTTTGTTGCGCTGTGTGGGGTCTTTGCTGCCTCATGTGGGATCTTTTCATTGCAGTGCATGAAATCTCTAGCTGTGGTGCATGTAGTTGTGGCACACAGGCTTAGTTCTGAGGTATGTGGGATCTTAGTTCCCCAACAGGGGATTGAACCTGCNGAATAGAAAAACTGTTCATAAAAAATCTACTTAGTGAACACATTAAAAAAAGAAAGAAATGCTTCTTTCAGCAGCTATCTTGGAAGCAGTAAATAATATAGCTATATGTTATAAATTTGGCCATATCCTAAGTATCATAATTTAATTCATATAGTAAATACATGAAAATATCAATAATAACTTCAATGAATATAACTAAGGAAGAAAAAAATACTGTCAAAATTTTCATTTTTAAGTCCTTTTCTGCCCTCCTTATTAATTTCAATTTCTATTGGATTTATTTGCAAATTAAAGGAAGAGCCAGCCTCTAGTCTACAGGACTTTCACACAAGAAAGGGTACATGCAAATCTCCTAGGACTAAAGCAGTGACTATGGATGAATAAGAGGATTACCGGCCATTCACTCCCTCAACAAATATCACCGTGTCCTGCCCAAGGCCAGGCACCTCAGAAGCACGTGGTGTAAAAAGGAAGTAGATAGGTAAACATATCATAACAATGCAGTGTGATAAAGTATAAAGCTCAAGTCCCCACAGAATTTTAAGGGAGAGTAGAGTATACTAAGCTCAATTCTAGTCCTGAAAGTTTTCTTAGAAAAGATGACTCTTGAATTGGACCCAAAGGAATCAATTTCAGAGACAGAATGAGGGAAGAGTTTGGGGAAATGAATTACACACAGAAACAGTATCATGCGTCCAAATGCAAAAGAGAGAATAGCACATTTGGACAAGTGCTCATAACTCAGTATGTTTGAATTTAAGGGCCTGTGTGTGGTGGCAGAAGGCTGGTAGGAGAGGAATTAGCAATCGGGCAGCCATAAAAAGTAGTGAAATTGGGTCATTTGTAGAGATGTATATGGACTTAGAGACTGTCATGTTGAGTGACGTAAGTCAGAAACAGAAAAATACGTATCATGTATTAACACATATGTGTGGAATCTAGAAAAATGGTAGAGATGGATTTGCAAAGTAGAAATAGAGATACAGACATAGAGATCAAACATATGGACACCAAGAGGGAAAAGGTGGGATGACCTGGGAGATTGAGATTGATTTATATACTACTAGTGATACTATGTATAAAATAGATAACTAGTGAGAACATATAACTTTGGTACAAATTCCAATTTTTGATCTCCTCTGAGGCAAACACTTTGACTATGTCGCAGCAGCACGTCATCAATTTCCACCCAAACCGTTTCCTATCTCTTTTATTGGGGGACAAAGATCAATTGCTTTCTAACCCAAAACATGGGAAACTTCTCTCTTCTCACATCTTCAGCTGTCACTGGCTGTCTGATTCTCAATTATGGTTGGGGGATTTACTTAGTGAATAGATGATTGACATGGTAAATATATATTCCCTTCAGGGAATACACCATTGCCAACTGCTGCTCTCCTGATCGCAAGAGCGTGATCACAAAATTTAGTCTCATCCAAGTACTATAATTAAAATGGAGTTTGATTCTTTCCAAAAATATTTATTTATTTATTTGGCAGTATCTGATCTTTGTTGCGCTGTGTGGGGTCTTTGCTGCCTCATGTGGGATCTTTTCATTGCAGTGCATGAAATCTCTAGCTGTGGTGCATGTAGTTGTGGCACACAGGCTTAGTTCTGAGGTATGTGGGATCTTAGTTCCCCAACAGGGGATTGAACCTGCGTCCCCTGCACTAGAAGGTGGGTTCCTAACCACTGGACCACCAGGGAAGTCCCTGGAGATTCTATGTGATTCTGATGTGATTCCTAGCTTCTCCTCACTAAGGGACAAGAGAAACATTGTCAAACATGGTTAAAGAATTATTTCTGTTTTAGTGCAATAGGTAAGAGCTTGGGTTTCCAAGTCAGACTTTAAGACCTGGCTCTGTCACTTACTAGACTATGTGACTTTGGTAATTTAATTAACTTCCCTAAGATACAGGTTTTTCATCGGTAAATGGGATAAACAATAATACCTACACTGAGGATTGTTCTGAGACTAGAATGAGATAAAATATATAGAGTTCCAACATAGTGCTTGGCATGTAATAATCGATAAACAGTAGCGATTATTATTATTATTACAGTTATTTATAATTTTGTTTCTTCCTTTTCTTATGATTATTTTTTGTGTTTCACATTATTCCACATTATGACTTTCATAATATAAAAACTTCCAAACAATAGCAAATAAATTTCATTATGTTGTGCCTCCTCAATTGTTTGGAATGTTTATTATTTCCATTTGTTTTTTTCTAATCATGTTTTCTGAAATTTTTCTGGCTTTAATTGTTACATAGGAAAGCATCTGATACTACTTATTTAAACCTGACAGACTGAATTTTTTTTTTTTTATTGTGACTGGATTTCAAAGTGTTACTTTGTCTGAGTATTTAATTTTAAGCCTTTTCTCTCTCAGAGTAAAATGTAGTTCTGTCTCTTAACACAATTTCAGAAATTAACAAGCATTCTATCTTCGCATTTTTTCTTCCACTTATATTGCTGCTGCTGCTGCTGCTAAGTCACTTCAGTCATGTCCAACTCTGTGCGACCCCATAGACGGCAGCNTGTGACTGGATTTCAAAGTGTTACTTTGTCTGAGTATTTAATTTTAAGCCTTTTCTCTCTCAGAGTAAAATGTAGTTCTGTCTCTTAACACAATTTCAGAAATTAACAAGCATTCTATCTTCGCATTTTTTCTTCCACTTATATTGCTGCTGCTGCTGCTGCTAAGTCACTTCAGTCATGTCCAACTCTGTGCGACCCCATAGACGGCAGCCACTTATACTACATAACTTAATTGGTAGATTTTGTGGAAAGTTCTGCAACTATATGCTGCTGGTAAGAAGTCAGGTTCCCTGTCTCAAAGAACTCATGCTTTTCTGCAGAAGATAAAAATGAAAAAATAATAGAAATACAATCCTGTAAGTGCAATCATAGAAGTTATATTTGGTCAAGGCAAAATTGGTAGCATGATACATTTAACAATAAACCACCTGCAGCAGAGAAGGAGGGATGAGAGAAAGCTTCAAAGAGAGGGTTATGTTTACTCAAGGGCTTGGTAAACAGAGACAGTATAGCTATAAAGAGAAGGAAGGAATAATTTCATTTAAAAGGGTATATGCGTGCCTGTGTGTGAAGGTATTTTATTATTCAGTCGCTCAGTCATGTCTGACTCTGCGACCCCATGGACGGCAGCATGCCAGGCTTCCCTGTGCTTCATTGCCTCCCAGGGTTTGCTCATGTCCATTGAGTCAGTGATGTCATCCAACCATCTCATCCTCTGTTGCCCCCTTCTCCTGCCCTCAATCTTTTCCAGCATCAGCCTTTTCCGATGAGTCAGTTCTTTGCATCAGGTGGCCGAAGTAATGAAGGTATGGAGGCATGAAAAAATATGATGTCTCTTTTAGGAAATGATGAATTAGTTTGGGCAATCTGTGGAGGAGAAAGATAATTGAAAGGAAGGGCTTATTGTGTTTGAAGAGAAAAACTGGACTCCACTCTAAACAATGAGGGAAGATGTTTTAAGTGTGGTAGTCATGTGCTCTTAGTCGTTTTTAAGGACACTCATCTGGTAGCAGTTCACAGGATGGTTTGGAGTGAAACTGGAAAATTTGACCTGTAAGGAGAACTTTGCAATGATCAAGGAAAGAAATATAGGCCTGAAAGATGTTAGTGGTAATGGGGATGAAAAGGATCTGGCAAACATGAGCATGCTTCCTTTTGATTTATTTTTATTTGGAGGATAATTGCTTTACAATGTTGTGTTCCTTTCTGCTATACAACAAAGTGAATCAGCCATAGTATACCAATATCTTCTCCCTCTTGGACCTCCCTCCCACCAACCCCTCCGGGTAGAATGAGCATATTTTAAGAAGAAATGAATAGAACCCGCTGAGCTAGTGAATATGAGTGAAGGGGACCAATTGTCAATGATGTGGAAGAAGGAAAAGATCTTACAGGATGTACAGGTAGATATACTGGCTTATAGCTGTTCTCATTGTTGTTTCATCCCGTCATGTCCAGCTCTGTTGCAATCCCATGGACTGACGCCTATCAGGCTCCTCTGTCCATGGGATTTCCCAGGCAAAAATACTGGAGTGGGTTGCCATTTCCTTCTCCAGGNAGATATACTGGCTTATAGCTGTTCTCATTGTTGTTTCATCCCGTCATGTCCAGCTCTGTTGCAATCCCATGGACTGACGCCTATCAGGCTCCTCTGTCCATGGGATTTCCCAGGCAAAAATACTGGAGTGGGTTGCCATTTCCTTCTCCAGGAGCTCTTCCTAACCCAGGGATTGAACCTGTGTCTCTATGTCTTCTGCATTTCAGGTGGATTCTTTACCGCTGAGCCACCGGAGAAGCCCTCATAGGTGTGGAACTTAGTACAGAACTTTGGGTTAGAAGCCAAAATATGAGGTATTGTGATCAGGAAATGTAGAATTGTAATAGAAAAGTACCAGGAGCAACACTGCAGACAGGAGAGTTTTCAGGCAGCAAGAGGAGGTAGACTGTTCTTTTTTTCCCAAACATTTTATTTTGAAGTCAGACCTGCAGAAAAATTTTAGGAACAATACAAAGAATTCCTGTACACCCTTCACCCATATTCCCCACTGTTCACATTTTAACTCTTTCACTGTATCATTCACTCTTTCTCACACATATGTAAACAAACACACGTATTAGCACTTTTCTTCTGAAACATTGGAGAACACATTGCAGACACACAACTCTTCTTTCTCCTAATAATTCATGTGTATTTCCTAAAACCAAGACATTCTCTTCCATATCCACAGGACAGTGATCTAAATCAGGAGATTAACATTAGTAGGGCACTACTGTCTAATCTACTGAGGGCTTCCCCAGTGGCTCAGATCGTAAAGATCCACCTGCAATGCAGGTTGCAAAGAGTCAGACATGAATGAACACCTATCTTCAGACCATATTTAAACTTTGCCAACTAAAGAGGAGATAGACTTGTTTTAGACTGTGAAGAAGCTACTAGTTAGGTAAAATAAAACCAGTGAAAAGTAGCATTATCATCACAGTTTCCCAGAAAGAAGCGGTCCTCTGATTAACAGAATTAGAAACTCTCAATAGCTTATCCATGGAAGGAAAGATACTAGCCGTGCAAATACCTCCTTATTTTTTATCCCCTCACTTTATGGCTGTGACTGCTCATTCCTAACCTTGCACATTGTTGTTGAACAATAAGTGACAAACAATATTAATGATGCCTGTAAAACTAGAGAACAGAAAATTTTCTCACAGATCAAAGAAATAAAGTGGCACCTTTCTCTATAGCAGTCAAATGATAAATAGAAGAAAGCTCATAAGATTTATCCTTTACTGTATCATGAAACCTTTCAATTTCTATAAAGTCCAAGCACATCATCCTCATAAAAAAAAAAAAAAAGCTAACTGGAAACTACCTCGGTATGCCTGATACTGACTTAGCACTCTCTCTCAGTATATAAAAATGACTTTTATTTGTTTACTATCAGAAGTTACCTACCAAATTCCATTTAACTCCATATGGAAAAAATCCCTGTTCTAGTTCATTTTCTTTCTTATTTATTTATTTATTTATTTATTTTTAGAGCTTCCATTTTACTTGATTTTACTTTACAGTACTCTATTGGTTTTGGCATACATTGACATGAATCTGCCATGGGTGTACACGAACTCCCAAAGTACAAATTTAAAATATTTAACAGGTTATAGAATTAAAATATTTCTTTTTTTAAAAGGAAAAATACCTTACCTAATTAAGAATTATTTGATTAGAACATGGAAGTATAAGCAAGAGACATTTCTTACCTAGTCATTATTATCAAATTAAATAATACACCAAAATTACTTCATGATCAGCACTGGTTCTGACCAATTTTTTGAGTAAAAAAGCATTTTTTGGCAACTAAACTTGAGTCTTGATTCTGTAGCTAGTATTTTTAGTAATCTTGGAAAAAAGTTAATTAACAGACTTTGTTGTTGTTACCTAAAAATGTGATAAAGTATATATTGTAAGGGTAAAGTGATGCCACACACACACAAAAAAAAAGTGAAAAAAAAATATAGTTCTGTAATTACAAATTGTTGTTAATTGCAACTTCAAATTTGCAAATATTTGCAAGCAACTTTTAAAAAGAAAAAAAAATCAGATTTTGACTCTAATGCTCAAAATCCAAACAAAATAATTATCTAAAATAATATGCAGCATTAGCATAACTTATGAAATATACAATTTAATTTTAGATATCAGAGGATGTTGATTTTCCAGTTAAAGTTTTAATATAGACTATTTTTAATGCCAAAAATGATGGTCACTTCTGTACTTAAACTCTACTGTATTTGTAAGGCAGTTTTCATTTACAAAATTTGTAATTTTGAGGGTTTGGACATACTATATCATAAAGAATAGAGAATTTCCATGAGAATGAACTTTGAATATAGAACCAAATCCGCTTTCCAGTTTGTGAAGTTTAAAGACAGTCATATTTTTTGACACTCTTCTTATCAAAATAATGATTATTAAAATTTTTTTCTTTTTTTTTTATTGTGGTAAATAGCACATAAAGTTTATCATCTTAATCATTTTTAAGTGAAGAGTTCAGTGTTGTTTGTGTTACTCAGTTGCTTAGTTGTGTCAACTCTTTGTGATTCCATGGACGGTAGCCCACCAGACTCCTCTAGCCATGAGATTTCCCAGGCAAGAATATTGGAGTGGGTAGTCATTCCCTTCTCCAGGGGATCTTCCTGACCCAGGGGTTGAACCCAGGTCTCCAGTACTGCAGCAGATCCTCTACTGCCTGAGCCACCAGTTCAGTACTGGTAAGTATATTTGTGTCGTTGTGTAACATCTTGAGAACTTTTCATCTCGCAAAACTGAAGTTTGATATCCACTGCGTTAACAGTTTCTCCATTCCCTCTCCCCTCAAGCTCTGTCAGCCACCATTCTGCTTTCTGTCTCTAAAAGTCTGCTTCCCTGGTTGTCCAGCGCTGACTCTATGCGTCCAGCGCAGGGGGCAAGGGTTCCATCCCCAGTCAGGGAACTAAGGCCCCACACGACGTGTGGCATGGCAAAAACAAACAAACAAAAGTTTGGCTACGTTAGTTGAACTGTGGTGTTGGAGAAGACTCTTGAGAGTCCCTTGGACTGCAAGGAGATCCAACCAGTCCATTCTGAAGGAGATCAACCCTGGGATTTCTTTGGAAGGAATGATGCTAAAGCTGAAACTCCAGTACTTTGGCCACCTCATGCGAAGAATTGACTCATTGGCAAAGACTCTGATGCTGGGAGGGGTTGGGGGCAGGAGGAGAAGGGGACGACCGAGGATGAGATGGCTGGATGGCATCAAGGACTCGATGGACGTGAGTCTGAGTGAACTCCGAGAGATGGTGATGAACAGGGAGGCCTGGCATGCTGCGATTCATGGGGTCGCAAAGAGTCGGACATGACTGAGCCACTGAGCTGAACTGAATGAGTCTAATCCTGCCGTATTTGTAAAAGAAGGAATTTACATCCGCTTGCTTTCAATAAGGTTTGTGTGACTCGTACAACACAGCAGAATTGACGCTAGGACAATTTCTGACCTAAGCCTGAAGATACTGACAGTTTCAACTTTCTGTTGGAATATTAGTTCCTGGAACCCAGCTGCTGCACTTTGAGGAAGCCCACGCAGTCCTGCAGAGGCCCACATGGAGAACCTCCTGCACAGAGCACCCAAGGTACCCAGCCAGGAGCCCCAGTGGAGTTTGCAATAGGCAACGGCACCCCACCCCAGTACTCTTGCCTGGAAAATCCAATGGACGGAGTAGCCTGGTGGACTGCAGTCCATGGGGTCGCTAACAGTCGGACAGACTGAGCGACTTCACTTTCACTTTTCACTTTCATGCATTGGAGAAGGAAATGGCAACCCACTCCAGTATTCTTGCCTGGAGAATCCCAGGGATGGGGGAGCCTGGTGGGCTGCCATCTATGGGGTCACACAGAGTCGGACACGACTGAAGTGACTTAGCAGCAGCAGCAGCTGCTCTTTCAATCTGTCCGACTCTATTCTTCCCCCTCTGTGTCCATAACCCATTCTCTATTCCTGCCCTGCCCATGGATTCATCTGTACCATTTTTCTAGATTCCACATCTAGGCATTAATATATGATGTTTGTTTTTCCATTTTGGTCTTACTCTACTCTGTGTGACAAACTCTAGGTTCATCCTCATCACTACAAATGACCCAATTTCGTTCCATTTTATGGCTGAGTAATATTCCGTGGTATATAAGTACCACAGCTTCTTTATCCATTCATCTATTAAGGTCATCTAGCTTGTTTTCCTGTCCTGATTATTGTAAAGAGTGCTGCAATGAACACTGGGGTACATGTGGGTATATGTGTCTTTTTGAATTGTGGTTTTCTCAGGATATGTTTTAAGTTACTACATTCTGGGTGGTCTGTCATGCAGTAATAGATGACTAGAATATAGTCTTAGAAATATCATGGTTTAAGTGAGGAGAAATCCATAAATAAAAATATTCATATCGCAGTTTCAAAGACACATGATGTTAAAACAAATTCCTTTTTTTTAATGTTAAAATAGTTCTCTCATACTACATGCAATAAGAGTAGAGTTACTACTTTAATATTTGGACTGAATAAAGTGGAAAGGTGGAACTCTGGTTAAATATAAAAGGTGGAAGAAATTAACACACTGAATTCAAGCAATGACACTGGCATGTACAATGATAAAAATATTCATATCGCAGTTTCAAAGACACATGATGTTAAAACAAATTCCTTTTTTTAATGTTAAAATAGTTCTCTCATACTACATGCAATAAGAGTAGAGTTACTACTTTAATATTTGGACTGAATAAAGTGGAAAGGTGGAACTCTGGTTAAATATAAAAGGTGGAAGAAATTAACACACTGAATTCAAGCAATGACACTGGCATGTACAATGATTTCCAATATGCTTGCCTTATTAATCTAATTCCTGCTGGAATTAGAATTAAGTCTACTGGCCACATACTTTCTCTGACAGAACAGTAATAACTTCACATGGACTAGTTTTCATTCTCAAGTTTGGAGTTGAAACTCCACTCAGTAAAATTTTAAGACCACAGATTGGGCAAAATGACAAAGAAATTGAATATAATTTTACCTCAGTGAATCACCATTTCCATCTAAACAATACTTAGTGCTTTTTGGTACTAAAATAAGATAAATATACCTTTGATGGACTGGACTGTAGCTGTGGTTGACAAATCAAGAACTGTTATAATCTATTAAAAGGAGTAATTAAAAAATTCTACTATCAATGCAAACATATTGCTTATTTAAACTGAGGTCTTGAGAGAAGGCGAGAAGGCAGTACACGCAGTTGTTACTATATTAAAGTGAAAGTGAAGTTGCTCAGTCGTGTCCGACTCTTTGCGACCCCATGTATTATAGCCCACCAGGCTCCTCCGTCCATGGGATTCTCCAGGCACAAATGCTGGAGTGGGTTGCCATTTCCTTCTCCAGGGGATCTTCCCGACCCAGGGATCGCACCCAGGTCTTCCACATTGGAGGCAGATGCTTTAACCTCTGAGCCACCAGGGAAGGCCCTGTTACTATATTATGACAATGCTATTCCTCTTCATCATCAGCTGCTCTAGGGGAGGGTATGTGAGCCAAGTCTGGCCAAAAAGACATGAGGAAAGCGAGCTGGGAACATTTAGAAGACATTTCCTTCCCTATAACAGAGGCGCTTAAGGAGAATACAACCTTTCTCTCTACTTTTAAGGTTTCTGTCTGAGCATATGATGCTAAAGAAAGTCCGTTAACCATCTTGCAATCACAAAATTGGCAGAGGGTAAAGATGGAAAGAACCCGTGCTGTTCGTGATATTATTGAAACCCTTCCTCTGCTGTTGAATTGCCTACCTTCAGACTTCTTTTTGAGTGAAATATCTAAATGTCTCACTATTGTTTAAGCAAATGGCAGCTAAAAGCAATTCTAATCGATTCAATAGTGCCATAAATAGCCCACACAGTGTCTGAAAAATAATTTTTTTTGGCCAAGCCCTGAAGCATGTGGGATCCTTGTCCCCCAACTAGGGATCAAGCCTGCACCCCTGCATTGGAACATGGTCTTAAGCACTAGACCACCAGGGAAGTCCTGCAAAATGGCTTTTGTTCAAAAACTTTGATTATTACTCCTGTAAGTAAAACATCCGCTAGAATATAAAGATGAATATGTCAAAATCACCATTGATTCCCCTTAGCTATTTATAACCCTTCCTCACTCTGAAATCTCAAAACATTTTGTCCTTTTATTATTTTTGACAACAAATTTGAATCTTTTTTCACATGATTTATATTGATTACTGGATTTCAATAACTCTTTTGTACCACCAATTACTTTATAGCTGGCAGATATTCAACAACTATTTGTTGAATAAATTAATGATTATATTGATGCATTTAAATTACATAAATATGCAAAAATGCAAACATCATAATTTCTAAGCACTGTATTCTCAATATGTCTGTGTGTAACTTAACAGGATGACAGCAAATATTAGTAAATTTTCTGGTAGTTTTATTTCTGTTTACATTTTGGACCCTACCATTGACTGTAATTCTAATTTTTACTTCAGGGTGAAAGTTACATCAGGAAACATAAAGCCATTTGAGGGTCTCACCTACGATTCTTCTTAGGAAATAGATTAGAGGTCAGGAAGATGCCCTGGAGAAGAAAATGGCCACCCACTCCAGTATTCTTGCCTGGAGAATCCCATGGATGGAGGAGAGACTGACTGAGCACACACGCACACACACAGCCAAGTTCAGTGAAGCTTGATCAAAGGTGGATACCCAGGTTCCTCCAAGGTGCTCCCCAAAGTTCTGTTCAGCTCAGTTTAAGTTCCCTGCTTTTTGTTTACAGTGGTTGCAGAAATATCTTGACTACAACATCATAACGAAATAATTCTGGACCCTTCCAGCTTTTCTATATTAGGGAAGAAGAGTTAAATCTCTTAAAAAAAAATACTACTCATTTTTAATTGGAGGGTACTTGCTTCACAGTACTGTGTTGGTTTCTGCCACACATCAGCGTGGGTCAGCACTAGGTATACAATGTCTCCTTTCTCCTGAACCTCCCTCCCAATCCCTCCCCTCCAGGTTGTCACAGAAAAGGGTCTGAGCTCCTTGCGTGGTTCAGCAAATTTCCACTGGCTGCCTGTTTTACATTGGGTAATGCATACGTGTCAATGCTACTCTGTGAATTCTATTTTTCTTTTTTTTTTCTCTTTTCTCTTTTATTTTTTTATCTTAGAATTACTTTTATTCATATTTTCCTTATTACAAAGTCAATAAGTTTCATACAATAAACGTAAGACTATGTCATGAGCATTTTATTTTTAAAGTCTTCTTCAGAACCAGCCACCAGAGAGGGAAATGGTGGGGGGTGGGGGGAAGAATTTGTATGGGTCTTATTTATCCCTCATTTTATTCAAAGAGCCTTCTTTGGAGCTAAATAATTTGCAACTTTCTACTTGTGTAAATTTGGATAGATTACTCCCCTCCCTCTCTGAGTTTCTGCTTCCTTTGGTACAGTGGGGATAATATGCCTTACTTGAGTGTCTGAGAGGGTTACATGGAATATATATGGTGTGTGTGTGTTTGTGAGATTACTTAGCATGGTTCCTGGGGCATACTACCCACTCACCTCCCCCATCTAGGGAATGTTAGATGTATTCAACAAATGGTAATTGAATGCTTACCAGCTGCTCTTCTTTAGGTACTGATAACGCAAAGTTCTCAAAGAGTCAGACAGGACTGAAGTAACTGAGCATGCAGGCACGCAGTGCAAGACNCACCTCCCCCATCTAGGGAATGTTAGATGTATTCAACAAATGGTAATTGAATGCTTACCAGCTGCTCTTCTTTAGGTACTGATAACGCAAAGTTCTCAAAGAGTCAGACAGGACTGAAGTAACTGAGCATGCAGGCACGCAGTGCAAGACTGAGCAAAATGAAGCCTAAGTTCTAGGGAATGAATGGAAAGAGGTGTGATCATTAGAAATGACTGACCAACTGTAGCAACTAAAAAATACTCGAAATATAGGTTTTTGTTGTTTAAAAACATATGTTTAACATGTAATGAAGCATATAAAACGTTAGCAAGTATTTATAAGGGAAATACATACTGAATTTTTATATACAATAGATTTGTTCTGTCTTGCTTGAAATTTTCTTTTAAGACATTTTGCATTTCTGAATTGTAGCAGACATGAGTGTGATCTCCTAGAGGATTTCATAAAGGAGGAAGAAGAAAATTGAATAGAACACAGAAATGGAAGGAAAAGTCTTCCCAGTGGCATTAGTGGTAAAGAACTCACCTGCTGTTTCAGGAGGTGCAGGTTCGATCCCTGGGTCAAGAAGACCCCCTGGAGAAGGAAATGGCAACTCATTCCAGTACTCTTGCCTGGGAAATCCTATGGACAGAGGAGCCTGGTGGGCTACAATCCATTGGGCTGGAAAGAGTCAGACATGACTGAAATGACTTAGCAAGCATGCATTTACTGAAAGCTGGAGAATTGAAAAAGAAGGCTAAATAGTCTAATAGTAGCACTAGTTAGATTCAGAAGAGTGGAAATAATTTTCTATTCACACTCTAATCCCTTCCAAGAAGTTATGTGTATACATGTCTAAATGCATATCCTAAGAAGAAAAAAAATCTAAAAAAGACCATTAATCTGAGGCCATACTTAAAATATTTTAGTATTAAGGATTCATTAAGAGAAATATTTTCATTTTCATTTATGTTACAGACCTACATGTTTTCTTAGTAAATCAAGTTTTGAACCAGAGCAGATCCGAAAGGCTGCATGCAGTTGTTTAGAGTTTTCAAAACATCTGGGAAGTTATTCTGGCAAATAGAGTCAAATCCATTAGTAAAACAGATGTTTTCCACTGTGGCTGGAAAAGACAACTTTCTTATATGTGTTGCATATGGTCCAAAATCCATTTCAGAAATAAAATTCCACCTCTTAAAGAGTCTTGGGACCACAGTGGTCTCTTAGACTCAGCCAATGAAAGCATGGCCAAGGCCATTTAAGGGTTTGAAAGCAGTTTTTTTTAATAATCTTTTTATTTCATGTCTTATAAAATAGAGAAAAATGTTATGCAACTCCAAGTTGCTTCTCCAAGCCCTCAGTTTAAAAAAGTTGGATTAAAACCAGCAATCTTTGGCATGACCCCTGGGAGCTAAGAGCAGGGAAGGACAGGAGGTCATGAGAGAAAATGGTGGCCTGAGAGTTGTTTTGGTCTTTCCTCCCAGAGAAAGTAAAAAGGAAGCTTCTTCCCACTGACCTTTAGGGAAGAGTATCAGAAGCTCTAGAAGATGGGTTTTGTCAAACAGCCAGAAATCATTGTGTCCCAGGAATACAGGAAATCCAAAAACTGATTTAGGGAAAATTTTTCCTTTTACAGATGCATCTTACATTATCATATACAGATGAATTCTCACTGTGAGGTGGCATAAATCACATGTTCTAGATATTTTTAGCCTTTGTGAAAATAGATATAAAAGTTGAATAGACAGCAAGCATTTGCATTGGCCTTTTGCCAGTTAATTGTTTTGAGCTAAAAAGTGCCATATTCTTAGCCAATGCAACGTTTTCCTGGTTTAACAACTCAGATTCAGGTTTCTTTTAATCAAGAAAAAACAGAAATAAGGAAAAATAGACTGAAGATATTATCTATATTTTAATTGTTTCAAATACCATCAGAATAATTCTTATCACAAATAAGAGAAGGAACCCTCGCTGATTAAGCGGATTAAATTCATTAAGAATCATCAGGATTGTCAGTACTTGAAAATTTTGCCTATAAATAAAGAAGTACTTGAGTTACCACAGATCATTGCTGAGTATTCTAACATATTTTATAATTTCAAAGGCACAGCCTGTAAAGATAAAAGGTGCAAATCATTATTTTGGCTTCAGAGATATGGAGATTTGTGCTCTTTCTAGAGAAAGGTTGCTGGCTGTCATGAACTGTTTTAGGTATCCTTATAATGAGGTACCATCATGGTATTGGCTAGAGTACTGACAAAGATTCTTTATTTGCACTCTGTTCATCTTTGCTTGGTGCATATGCCTGCCAAAATAGAGACTATCATGAACGATGGGATTTGGATTCACATGTGTCAGGAAAATGTGAGCAGAGTCAATTATTGATACTAGGCAGACATATCTTATTTTCAACATGTTATTAACATCGTAACCTGTTTCACTTATGATATCATTGCCATCTCTGTTTTCTCTTCCTCCTGTCTGAAGCTCGCTCATCAGGAATTTCAGAGAGACTGCCTTTGAACCTGAAATACTTTAATTATCACCTTGCTCCAGGAAATTGAGAGCTAGGAAGATATCATGTTTTAAAGAGGAAAATAAAGATCTCTCTGGGAAGATTATTTGCATTTGTCTCAGAGATAACACTATTCATCCATTGTCTGGAGGGATGCCCAGAATCAAAATGAGCAAAGATTAGCTGAGTGGATAGCTTCATAATTCCTCTTGAGACATGTCTTCCAAGTAGAGCTTTACTTTGTTTGAAGTGCTGTGATTTTCCAAAATCGGGTATATACCAGTTTGGGCAAGTGTGAAAACACATCCCAAAGCCAGAAAAGAAATGAGTCTTGTGTTTTCCGTAGCCAGTCTCTTTCCCCATCCTCATAGCCCTGCTAGTAGATCATTGAAAACTGATATCATGTGGATCGGAAAAGGAGCAACTAGAGATAGAAAAGGCTTCCCAGGTGGCGCAAGTTGGTAAAGACTCCATTGGTCAATGCAGGAGATGCCGGAGATGCAGGAGACATAAGTTTGATCCTTGGGTTGGGAGGATTCCCTGGAGAAGGGAATGGCAACCCACTACAATATTCTTGCCTGGAAAAATCCCATGGACAGCAGAACCTGGCAGGCTACAGTCCTTGGGTTGCAAAGACTCGGACACGACTGAAGCACTTGTTAGCAGCAGAGAGAGAAAAGCTGGGCAAAGGCATGAAAAAGATAGGAATGTGTGTCACTGAAAGGGCTGTGTGGTGAGAATAGAGGGAAAAGAAGAATCCAGGGGAAAAGGAGAGTCTAGGATAATTTCTGGGGTTATGAATTCCAGAATGTGTATGTTTATAGTATGTGCACACTCCAGTTACTTATAGAGGAGGAGGAAAGGAGAAGTTTAGCCTAAAGGAAAGAAAATTGGGGGAAAGGAAAGGTTTCAAGGAATTGTTAGTGGAGAAAGAATTGCAGGAAACAACACTAATGATTACATAGTTTAAGACATATTGTGAAAGAAACATTATGTCTTGTCTATAACTGCTTACACTTAAATTAACTTTTTCCTGTGGAAGGAGGAGTAGGGTACCAAAGGGAAAAGGCAATAAGCAAAAAGGATATGAACCCAGATGACCCTGACCCTTTCCTAACTTATGAAAGGAAAGCAAAAATATGTCATTAGGGTTTTTTGGGGCCTAAAGACAAAGATAAACTTTAGGTTCCTCATAAAGATAAGAAATGTCACTAACCAGAATGGGAAAAGATGAAAAACTCATGGATTCTGAGGAAACTCGAGTAAAGAGGCTAGGGTTTCTATTTAACTATCTCTTTCAAAGTATATTAAATCATTTTTCCAGCTAATGTTATAGAGTGAAATGTTCCATCTGGCTCCACTGAGAAAGAATTTCGAAGTTGTGGAATAGTAGAATCAGAGTTGGAAGTAACCCGCGTGTCTTCTCATCCAACCCCCTCATTTTTCTTTTTAGCAATTCTGGGGTGTGATGTAAACAGACTGTAGCGAGTCCACATGCTCCAGACTCGCTCATTAGAAACACAAAACGGCTTCTGCCACCCTTGTGTTCCTTTCCAGCTTCGGTGGGTCCCTCTTTCTTCCTTGCAGGAGCAGTCTACAGTTGTTCTCTCCGCTTCTTCTCCTTCCTTTCCCCTCCCCAGGCCACAGAGCTGCCCCTCCACTGAAACCCTCTTCCCTCAAGGGCCCTCACAAAGCACACTCCTCCGTCTGTGCCAAGTGGGCTTCGGAGTATCACAGCTGGACTTGAGATCTTGCTTCTGTCGTTTACCTCCTGTGTAAAGTGGGGTAAGTTCACCTCTCTGTGCTTCATTTTCTCATCTATAAAGAGGTAGTCATCATCATCATCATCATCCCTAATTCACAAGGGTGTTGTGAGACTAGAATGAGACAAGCCACAGAAGCTGCTTAAAATGGTCTCTGTCATGGTGTAAGCCCTTAATAAAATAAATTTGAGCTCTTCATTCTCATTATCCTTCTTGCCACCTTCGTAGTCCTACTGTTAATCAGTTCCCTCCTTCCAAGCTTCTTTCCATCCCTTCCTTTCCCCTTCTTTCCCTTCCTCCCTTTTCCACATGTATTTGCATGTCTCTTTACCCTCTGCCAGGGCAATGGGGCTACAGCAGTGAGCCAGAACAAGCACCTGCTTGTTCTCAGGGGCTTAAACTGCCAGTTTTCCTCTAACCACCCTATTATATGCTTCTCTATTTTTGGTGGACATTCCTCTTCTTCCCTCCACCTCTTGCTCTCTTAAATTACCCTTAGATTTTGTTTCTTATTCTATTTTCCTGAAGATAAAGGCGTCCATGCTATTCCAAACCTGTCTTCTGTCTTCAGTTTACACTTAGGTCCACAGTTCCACCTAAATATTAGTTGTCTCCACCTATTACAGAGAGACTTTAATCCTAAGATTTACTGCAAAGGGTGGCTTATCTGCGCAGCTCAGCTCCTTTCACCAATCCTGGTTTTATTGTGTGGCCAGTGGCACCCCTACCCATCCAGACACTTCCGTCAGAATCCTCTGCCTTCACCTGCTCCCCCTACGTTCAATCACATCACAGCTCTATTTGCTTCTCAAGTGTGGTCTCTCTTCTCTGCTCCCACGTTCTTCATTCCGGTCTTCCTTATTTTCCTCTTTGTAGAAGACCAGCCTTCTCAATGATCTCCACTTCCTGTCTTCTGTTCCACCCATCTATGCTTATGTGTTCTTTAAGACCAAAACCTGGTCATTAATTCAATCATACGTTCATTCACTCGTTTACTTACTCTCTCACTTACTTAACAGTGAATGAAAACCTACCAATCGTTTTATTTCCCTCTAAATTCCTTCCAAGGTGCTTTGGTTCCTTTGCATTATCCTTGTTCTTCTATACATTCTGCCGTCTTCCCTGGGCCCTCCCCAACACACACTACTTGTTCCCTTGAAAAACCAATACATATTCTTCATAACTCAGCTCAAATTTCTTCTCATTCATTTATTCATTTAATTCTGTCCAACACTGGAGATACAGCAATAAATACGAGTGATAAATCCCTACTCTCACAGAATTTACATGAGGGAAATAGACAATGAATAATTGAACAAGATGATCACAGATTGTGATAAGTGCTGAGAAAAAAGAAGACAAAGTAAAACCATAGGAAGAAGGAGAAAGAAAGATTTGAGTTTGTGTGTGTTTAGGGGGTGCAATTTTTAAAAATTGAAATATAGTTATCTTGCAATGTTGTATTAGTTTCAGCTGCACAGCAAAGTGATTCAGCTATATATATGTATGCATTTATATAAATATGTCATATGTGACATATATATATATATCATATATATATGCCCAACCTATATAGCATATTAAAAAGCAGAGACATTACTTTGCCAACGAAGTTTCATCTAGTCAAAGCTATAATTTTTCCAGTACTCATGTATGGATGTGAGAATTGGACCATAAAGAAAGCTGAGTGCCAAAGAATTGATGCTTTTGAACTGTGGTGTTGGAGAAGACTCTTGAGAGTCCCTTGGACTGCAAGAAGGTCCAACCAGTCCATCATAAAGGAGATCAGTCCTGGGTGTTCATTGGAAGGACTGATGCTGAAGCTGAAACTCCAATACTTTGGCCACCTGATGCAAAGAACTGACTCATTTGAAAAGACCCTGATGCTGGGAAAGATTGAAGGCAGGAGGAGAATGGGACGATAGAGAATGGGATGGTTGGATGGCATCACCAACTCAATGGCTATGAGTTTAAGCAAGCTCTGGGAGTTGGTGATGGACAGGGAAGCCTGGCATGCTGCAGTCAGTCCATGGGGTGGCAAAGAGTCAGACAGGACTGATAAATAAATAAATATATAAATATATATATATAGTTCAATAATATATCTTGTTCCTTAATATATATATATTATTTTTCAAATTCTTTTCCATTATAGGTTATTACAAGATCTTGAAATATAGCTCCCTGTGCTACATAGTAAACCCTTGTTGATTACCTATTTTGTATATAGGAATGTATATCTATTAATTCCAAACTGCTAATTAATCCCTCCCCTTGGTGGCACTAGTGGTAAAGAACCTGCTCGTTAGTGCAGGAAACAAAAGAAATGTGGATTGGATCCCTGGGTTGGGAAGATCCCCTGGAGGAGGGCATGGCAACCCACTTTAGTATTCCTGCTGGAAAATTCCATGGACAGAGTAACCTGGTGGGCTACAGTCCATGGGGTCACAAAGTGTCAGACATGCCTGAAGTGACTTTTTTTGGGGGAGGGGGTGTACAGTTTTAAATAGAGTGATTGGTCCGAGAAGTCTTTTCTGATGAGGTAGCATTTGAGCTGAAACCTGAATACAGTGAGAGAGCAAGCCATGTGGATATCTGGAAGACAAGCATTCCATGGCCAGGGAACAGCAAGTGTTGGAGCTGTGGTGGAAGGAGGCCAGGGTGCTCGAGGAACATCTGGGAAGTTGAAAGGCGAGTCTCCATGATGCCAGCCTGACTTTGCACAGCTGGGTTGGCGTTCATTTCTCTGGGCTCAGATAGTGCTAATACTGCAAGCCCTCAAGGGTGGGGACCATTTTGTGCTGCTTTTTGTATCCCTGTGTTTGGCAAGTGTTTGAACCTTTGCTGAATGGATGAGTCAGAGGCCCGTAGATGCTTTCTTAGGCTTGAGTCATCTGAATGGGTTTCTGGGTTCCTACAATTTTCAATACTTTGCTTTCACCATGTCACTCTCAGCACCTGGTATTGATCATTCACCTGCTTTGGCTACTTTCCTCCTGGAACCTTGAATCATGAACATTCCTGTGTTGATTTCCAGTCATGCCCCTCCACTCCACTCCAGGTTTCTTCACGTTGCAGTGATCAGTGTGTTTTGTGTGGGCAAGGCTATGGAAGGGGTCCACATATTGGTGCTGTGGGAAGCTCACAGCTGGAGCATTGATGAATGCAGATAAATATACAGGGTGCAGTCAGAACACAGAAGGACTTACCAGTAAAGAAGGAAAATACAGGCAACTGACTCTGATGACTTAGAAATGTCATCCTGAGATCATAATTTAAGGTTTTACAATACTTTAATATTTATTGTCATCACATTTTTTGTGGCTTCCCAGGCGGCTCACTGGTAAAGAATCTGCCTTTCAATGCAGGAGACGCAGGAACATAGGTTTGATCCCTGGGTTGGGAAGATCCCCTGGAGAAGGAAATGGCAACTCCAGTATTCTTGCCTGGAAAATTTCATGGACAGAGGAGCCTGGTGGGCTACAGTTCATGGGGTCGCAAAAAGTCGGTCATGACTGAGCACTTAGGCAAGTAATGTGATTATTTTGGGGGGAAGGGTAAATAAACTGTTTAAGAAATAAACTGTGACATCACCAACTTGATGGATATGAGTTTGAGTAAGCTCCAGGAGTTGGTGATGGACAGGAAGTCTGGCATGCTGTGGTCCATGAGGTCGCAAAGAGTCAGACACAACTGAGCGACTGAACTGAATTGAACTGAAATAAACTGTAGCCCTTAGCTTATTTTCGTATTACCAAAAGGTCATACATGCATATTTTAGAATACCATGATTCACCAGGTGTCAGTTTCTGAAACTAGGTGACATCTATAAAAGGAGACATAATATTTCCTTTTTGTAGAGCAGGAAGTCAGAGTTATGCTCCAAAGATAACAATCTCAAAAACTGTGAATACCAGTGACAATCATTAGTAAAGAATAAAGTCTTTAAATTGTTGAAATAGATGCTGTCAAGAATGTGAGTAAAATTTGTATCTTATCAAGAAATAAATCTAGGGCTCCTTATTAAAATCTATGTACTCTAATTTCATGTTCAATTATAATAATTTCTCTTTTTTCAAGTCACAGGAGATTAAAAACAATAGGTTTGACAGAAAACAACAAAATTCTGTAAAGCAATTATCCTTCAATTAAAAAATAAAGAAATTTAGAAAAATAATAAATTATTAGGGCAGGAAGGTGGTAGAGGAAGTTACAGCAAAAACAAAAAAAAAGGATGGAAGACTGTCCAACTACACAAAGGAGGCAGAAAGGCTTAAAGAAGCAAACGTAAAGCCCTCAGAATGATAGCCATTAGAGTTTCAAATGCAAGGCCAGCAACGCAGTTCCTTCTGTGGCACCTTATACGGGTGCATGATGGCTTTATCTGCAATGCCAAGTCACAAGTTTTTTTTTTGTACTCTAATTTCATGTTCAATTATAATAATTTCTCTTTTTTCAAGTCACAGGAGATTAAAAACAATAGGTTTGACAGAAAACAACAAAATTCTGTAAAGCAATTATCCTTCAATTAAAAAATAAAGAAATTTAGAAAAATAATAAATTATTAGGGCAGGAAGGTGGTAGAGGAAGTTACAGCAAAAACAAAAAAAAAGGATGGAAGACTGTCCAACTACACAAAGGAGGCAGAAAGGCTTAAAGAAGCAAACGTAAAGCCCTCAGAATGATAGCCATTAGAGTTTCAAATGCAAGGCCAGCAACGCAGTTCCTTCTGTGGCACCTTATACGGGTGCATGATGGCTTTATCTGCAATGCCAAGTCACAAGTTTTTTTTTAAGTTGTTTGCCTTTTTTTTTTTTTTTTCCCCAAATTTCATTTGGTAACAAAGCCTGACCTGTCTTGTGCTTGTCTGACAGCACATCTAATCTGAAGGGCTATGAGGCTACTTAATGAGCTTCATTTTAAAGTGTGTGAATTTGTTTTGTTGCAGAAGTAATGTGTTAATTACAGACCCTGCTGGGGTGCTATGAATAGCTCTCTAGTATAAGCACCATGTTACCTTCACAAGAGGCAAACATCCAGTTGCAAGAGTTTGTATAAAGAATTGTGTACTTGCGTGGTACAATCATGAATGTGCACAATGATAACTGTGGTGAGTAAGATAAACACTGCTTAGGAAGATAAGAAAGTGTGGCACATTCTTTGAAAGCTTTGCATTAAGAATAAAGTGTTCATTAGAGAGAAAGTGAAAGTGAAGTCGCTCAGTTGTGTCCGACTCTTTGCGACCCCATGGACTGTAGACTATCAGGCTCCTCCGTCCATGGGATTTTCCAGGCAAGAGTGTTGGAGTGGATTGCCATTTCCTTCTCCAGGGGATCTTCCGGACCCAGGAATCGAACCCGGGTCTCCCGCATTGCAGGCAGATGCTTTACCGTCTGAGCCACCAGGGAGAGAAGGAAAGTATATTTGCAAAGTCAACAAGCACCCAGAGATTTCTCTCTGTGTGTGTGTCCAAGTTCTTTAAGACAAAATTAGACTTCGAATCTGGGGGATATTTTTGCTGTTGTCTTGCCAAAACGTGGATTAAAGCACCATTATCAGGGCTCTTGAAATGTGGTGTTGGAGGAGATTCTTGAGAGTCCCTTGGACAGCAAGGAGATCGAACCAATCAATCTTGAAGGAAATCAATCCTGAATATTCATTGGAAGGACTGATGCTGAAGCTGAAGCTCCAATACTTTGGCCACCTGATGTGAAGAGTTGACTCATTTGAAAAGACCCTGATGCTGGGAAGGATTGAAGGCAGGAGAAGGGGATGACAGAGGACGAGATGGGTGGATGGCATCACTGACCTGATGGGCATGAGTGAGCAAGCTCTGGGAGTTGGTGATGAACAGGGAAGCCTGGTGTGCTGCAGTCAGTCCATGGGGTCGCAAAGAGTCAGACACGACTGATAAATATATATGTGTGTGTGTGTATATATATGTATAAATCTATTCTTTTTCAGATTCTTTTCTGTTATAGGTTATTACAGGGAAGCTTGGCTAGCTGCAGTCCATAGGGCCTCAAAGAGTCAGACATGATTGAGTGACTGAATAACAACGACAGCAATCAGGGAAATTATCTTTCAAGTTGCTGGAGTTTTCTTGAGTACCAGAGCTGCTGGAGCGAGAAAGCTAATGAGAGGCGTGAAGTTGCTTCTTAAGATCAAATGTGTAATAGGAGGTGTTTTCTGTTTGTTTGTTTGTTTTATTCCACCTTCTCTCTCCAGGATTCTGGTGTCAATGGAGAAAAAAATTTGGGTGCCAACTTAAGGAAACAGAGTCTGTGTTTGCAATGCCAATGAGGGTACCCAAGGGGAATTGTTAAATAGCCTGAGGGTTATTCTAGCTCAGAAACCTAAAGATATTTTAGGCCTCAGCAACCGAAATTTTTAAAAACCTCGCTGAATTCTAGACAGAAACACACAAAATGCACAAAATATTACTATGTTAAATTTTCTCTGCCACAAAATAATACAGGTCTATTGTTAACATTCAAATATTATAAAAATATATTAACTAAAACAGTAAAAAAAAAATCATAAATAAAATTAGCAAAAAATAATTAACTAAATAGTGAAAGAAATTCTTCGCTACACTATCACCTTTCTCTCCATAAAAAATACTCTACACCCGTGGCAAATTCTTGTTGATGTATGGCAAAACCAATACAATATTGTAAAGTAATTAGCTTTAATTAAAACAGATAAATTTAAATAAAAAAATACTGTTAAAATATGGCTTGTATTTCTTTAGCTGTTATTCTTTTTGTACATAAATTCATTCATACTACATAGTGTATTACAACTCACCTTTCCTTATAAATGACTATATATCTTGATGTTCATCCCAGTTAGTACTTAATATAACCACTTCATTCTTTTTCATTGTGAATTCCATTTTATGGCTATTCTGTAATTTTAAATTAATTATTTTTTGAAGGCTTACTTTTCCCCATGGCTATTTTATTTTTCTCCTTTGATTTTCATCTGCTTTTGTGATTAGACACAAGTAGAAAAGTAAAAAGTTTAGATTTGATTTTAAAAAAAAGCTATGAGTAGTGAGATTAAAAAAAAATCATTCTCATGATCTTGGAGTAGGGATTAATTGAGAGAATGTGTACAAATAGCCCTCAGTGTCTGGCACATAGTAGATATTCAGTAAAACTTGCCTTGCTTCCCTTTAAAAAAATAGTGAGATAACTGTTTTCAAAAGGCAAATTTCCATTCTGTGGAATGAGCAGTACAGTTATGTCAAAAAGGTAAAATGAACAGTGTTGTATCTGCATTTTAAAGAATGTTCAGGTGTTACTAGTAAAGGAATCATTAACAGTCAGATTTAGAAGAACTAAATTTCCCTTGATTGTACAGAGACATTAGAATTTCTGGAGTTTATTTTTACCTTGGTGTAAAAATAAACTTTCAGATTTAAAATTAGGGACAGACCATCTCTGGTTCTCCTGGAAAGGAGTGCTTTATCTACAGAACTCAGTGGATTTTGAAAGGTCAGGGATGAAAAGCAATCTCACATCTTGATGATCTGTGTCCAGGTAAATGAGAGAACGGTAACTGGAGCACTTTCACACAAATCTGAGTAACAATCGCCTTGTCCCTCTTCTCTCATTCTGGCTCGTCTTTTCCAGCCTTTCCATAGCTATAACCATTTCCCTGCATTAACGTCCTCCTCCCTGCTGTTTGCAATTCAACAACCTTTTCCTCCACACGAGCAAGAGTAGTAATTACGGTAAACACCAGTGACACATAGTACATTAGTTAGTAGCAGGGTTAGTCACTCAGTCATCTCCGACTCCTTGCAACCCCAAGGACTGTAGCTCACCAGGCTCTTCTGTCCATGGAATTCTCCAGGCAAGAATACTGGAGTAGGTTGCCATTCCCTTTTCCAGGGGTTCTCCAGAGGATCTTTCCCAACAGGGATGGAACCCAGATCTCCTGCTTTGCAGGCAGATTCTTTACTGTCGAAACCACCAGGGAAGCCCCCACCCCCAGTACATTACTATCACAATTTGTCTATAAAAGCCTCCTTTTTTTTTTTTCCATTTCCCTTCCTGACTCCTTAGATGGTACCACTATTCTGAATTTTAAGATAAACATTCCTTTGTTTATACACTGGTTTTTAGCAAATATATATGTGCGACAGAGGACGAGATGGTTAGATGGTATCACCAGCTCCATGGACACAAGTTTGAGCTAGCTCTGGGAGATGGTGAAGGACAGCAAAGACTGGCATGCTTCAGTCCATGGGGTCACAAAGAGTCGGACATGACTGAGTGACTGAACAACAACAAATAATATGTCATTTAGTTATGCTTGTTCCTGAACTTTGTAAAAGGAGCAACTTACTGTACATAATTTATGTGACCTTCACTTAACTTTATGTCTCTAAGAATCATTTAAGCTGCAGAATGTGGTGGTTGTTGCCTCATGTTCACTGCTCGAGATAGTTCATGTCTTGACTACGCTGCTGCTGCTGCTGCTGCTAAGTCGCTTCAGTTGGAACTTATTTCTCTTTTTCTCAGCTCTAAGTATTTCAAAATTTTCATTCATGATTTTCTCTTTGATTCATGGTTATTTGGAAGTCTATTTTAAAATCCCACTTACTTAAGTGGATCTTTAAAAATTAAAATGTACTGTTATTTAACTTTTAAGTGAAATCTTAAAAAAAAATTAGTCTGCAATGTATTTCTAAACCTGTTGCCTTGTGAGCAGAGATTACGAAGTTTAGGAATCAACAAACCCAGTCA
>SJYX01010503.1:451106-483469 GCA_006410675.1 Oreotragus oreotragus | reverse complement strand
ACATCATCCCTCCGGATCATCCCCATACACCAGCCCCAAGCATCCTGCATCCTGCATCGAACATAGACTGGCGATTCATTTCTTACATGACAGTATACATATTTCAATGCTATTCTCCCAAATCATCCCACCCTCTCCCTCTCCCTCTCCCTCAGAGTCCAAAAGTCTGCTCTACACATCTGTGTCTCTTTTGCTGTCTTGCATACAGGGTCCTCATTACCATCTTTCTAAATTCCATATATATGTGTTAGTATACTGTATTGGTGTTTTTCTTTCTGGCTTACTTCACTCTGTATAATCGGTTCCAGTTTCATCCATCTTATTAGAACTGATTCAAATGTATTCTTTTTAATGGCTGAGTAATACTCCATTGTGTATATGTACCACAGCTTTCTTATCCATTCATCTGCTGATGGACATCTAGGTTGTTTCCATGTCCTGGCTATTATAAACAGTGCTGTGATGAACATTGGGGTACATGTGTCTCTTTCTATTCTGGTTTCCTCGATGTTGTGTTTTCTTCAGAGCACACAATTTTAAGGAGAAAAGTGAAAACTCAAAGCACATTCAAGGCAGGGTGTAGAGTGTACTTATGAGGACTCACCATTCCATTTGAAGAACAGTGAGAGGTTCTAGAGATTTTGAAGAAGAAGAAAATATGAGACGATCTGGTAGTTACTTAATAATTGGTTTAAATATTTCAAGCCTTGCGATGTCAGTAAGAAATGAGGTTAATTTTGTCTGGCTCTTAGGGGTGGAATAAGCACCAGTGCTTAAGTTAGGGAAAGTTGATTTGATGTTTACAAATCAAATGATACAGACTTTAGAGTTAAGCATTTTTAACTTGAATTTTAATTCTGGCATCAGCATTGGCTTTCCCAAAAGGAATGAAATTTCTGAGTTTCCTTTTCCTGGTAAATAGGTATAACAAGGCCCATCTCATTTTAAGGATTAGCAATAGCATATAAAAATTGCATAGTTCCTGGCATAGTATTCAATAAAAATTATAACTATACATAATATAGATAAAAATAGAGATCTCTAACAATGGAAAAGTTTAAGTGGTTGATGGTGTAGAGGAAATATCGTAGAGAGGATTTCTACTTAAGATAGTGGACTGGACTTAAGGTCTAACCCAACTTTTAGGATTCTGGTTTTATTTCCCATCTTAGTGTGAAATCTTTCTTTCCCCTGACTACCCTTCTTCCTTATTGGACGAAACAAGCAGATTCAATCTATTTTGACCAAGTTTATTTTATAGTCTTTCCTTGATTCCTGGGAGTCGTGACCTTAAAGAAGCAAAAAAGGAGGGGGCCATAGCTATGACAAAGGGGGGGTTTCAAGAAGAAGTGAATGCAATGTCACACACGGAAGGACTTCTCATTCAGTGGTTCCAGAGGCAACTGGGCAGAGAAAAGGTTATGAGGGTTGGTTAGGATGACGGAAGATGAGATGGTTGGATGGCGTCACCAACTCGATGGACATGAGTTTGAGCAAGCTTGAGGAGCTGGTGATGGACGGGGAAGCCTGGTGTACTGCAGTCCATGGGGTCGCAAAGAGTTACACACGACTGAGCGACTGAACTGAACTGAGCAAGGTCGTGAGAGGTATTATGTGGAAGAAGCCTCCTATTTCAAACCACATCAGGCCCTTGGCAGGAGTTATAAAAAAAAAAAAAAAAAAAGCATCCCAGGCAGGCGTGTGAAGCGGGTCTGGTCTTGCTGCTTTCAGCTAAGGACCGGCAGTTTGGAGACACCCAGGGAGAAGGCAATGGCACCCCACTCCAGTACTCTTGCCTGTAAAATTCCATGGATGGAGGAGCCTGGTGGGCTGCAGTCCAAGAGTCGGACAGGACTGGGCGACTTCACTTTCACTTCTCACTTTCACGCATTGGAGAAGGAAATGGCAACCCACTCCAGTGTCTGGAGAATCCCAGGGTCGGGGGAGCCTGGTGGGCTGCCGTCTATGGGGTCGCACAGAGTCGGACACGACTGAAGCGACTTAGCAGCAGCAGCAGCAGGGATCGAAAGGAGGCCCCCTTGGGTGCCACCAGTTGATGGCATGAGTTGGGGAGAAAAATAAAAAGAAGAGACAAAAGGAGAAAAATAGGTGGGAGGGTCCCGGGAGGAAGACAGAGGCTGGAGGGTCTTTGGGTGCGCCGGGTTTACTGTTCGCAGGTTAGAGGCCACGACGTGCGCACCAGGACCTGGGGCGCTCCCTCCGACCGGAGCATCCACTCTTGCCCGGGGCAAACCTCTTGCTCTCCTTCCCCCTCCTGGCTGCTAGTCGGTCCTGCTAGGGCACTTCTGGAAACCCGTCGGCAGCTCAGAACTTCGGTCCGACTTTGATCGTGACCTCGATAGCTCCGCGCGGTGCCCGGCCCTCTCTCCTACCGCCCGTCTCCCGCCCACCCGGCCTCCGGGCGCGTTCGCCTCCCGCTCTGGGGTCTACCAGTTACTCGGCGGCTCGGCTGCCGCCAAGACCCGGAGAGCGGAGCCGGGCTCGGGGCCGCGCGGCGCGCGCTCGCGGGCTCGCTCCCGGCAGGGAAACTGGGCATGCGCTGCGCGCGGCCGCTTCAGCGGGCGAGTCGGCGAGCGGGCGTGCAGCTCCAGACTTCCCCGGCAGCGGCGGCGGGCGCCGAGCGCGAGGCCGGCGCTGAGCTCGCCCCGGGAGACCGCTTCTCCTCGGCCGGGCGCCGACGGCGGAGGACTGGGAGGGAGCGGTCCGGGTCGGGGCCTTTCTCCCGGCCGCCTCCCGCCTGGTGAGGGCTCGAGGCGCCTCCGGGGAAGCCACGGCCCCGAGGGCGGATCCGAGGTAAGAGCCCCTCGGAGAAGGGCGCCTGCCGGGGTCCCGCGGCTCGGATTCTTCCGTCGATTTTCAAAACCCGCCTTTGTGTGCCGAGGTGGAGCGGTGCCAGGCGCCGCGTCCGCCTTCGTTCACTCTGGCTGCTTGCAACTGGTGTCGGGAGCCAGGTGTGCTAGGGCGCTGCCTCCGGAGCGAGTCCGCGCGCGGGTCCCGGGCGCCGCGAGCCGGTGCCCGCCCTCCGCGCTCGGGGCTCCGGCAGGGTGGGCGGAGGAGACGCACACGGTCCTTGTCCTGTTTCCCGGTAACCTGAGCTTCCGCAGGTACACCCGCGTTTCTCTGGTCCTCTGGGCGACTCCAGGACCGAATATTCTTCTCCCGACTTGTCTGAGACTTGGGCTTTCATACAGCTACCCTCCCCATCCCCACACTGGGGTGTGTGTGTGTATGTGTGTGTGGTCTTTTCCAATTGACACTTTGCAACAAGATCCCACCATCGCATACCCCTCCAATTTCGAGAGAGCACGTTGTTTGTGCGTAGTTGTCACTCCTAATTCCTGGTGACTTTCCTTAGCGGCTTCACTCGGCTCACTTACCATTTTACTTTTGGGAAGACGGCCCTTCTGGGGTCTTTGTCAGTAAATGCCTTCGGAGTGGGTTTCCAAGACCCTGCCTGCTCCTCCTACGCTCTCACTTTCTTCTCTCCTTTCAGGGACTCCCTGTAGGCAGAATCTTGCCAGGGATCGTCCCCTCCCTTGCATTGTTTGTCAAATCCTTTCCCCATGGTACCCGCAGCCTCGCTGGACTCTCTTTGGTGGTAGGATAATGTATTAGGTATGAGGATTTGAACCCCTTAGGCGTCAAGAGCGGTAGAGCATTAGGAATTGGAATTCACCTTTACAAAATGTATTTCCATGAAATGTATTATTGCTTTTCTTTGGATGGTTTCAGTCCTCACCTCAGATAGTAAGAGGAATAGCTAATATCTGAAGAGTTCAGATAAAACTTGGCTTGAGATGCGTGTGACTACTTTGGTTTTGGGTTTATCTTGGGGGGAAATAGAAGAATTGGGATTCCTAGAAGTCTTCTTTATATACATATAACAAAGTAGCTGTGTTGTGTATTGCTTCTAATGTATTTCCATTGAAAGGATACCATTCTTCTACATGGAACTGGGTTTTGTAAAGTGTGAAACAGTAATTTAGATCATGTGGTCATTGAAAATTAAAAGACTGTGTTGTCCTTTCTCACCTATTTTCTATTTGGAATTGGAGTTTTCTGGACATATTACTATAGTTCTTATGTAGCTGGTGTGGGAAATTTTTGGTCATGGGCTCACATTTTTATTTGGCAATTTGAAAAATAACCCACTTTGTAGACTTGCGATGTAAAGGGTAGGGTAGAATGTATCACAAATGTAATAACATTTTATAGACTGCCTTTAGTGCAGAATTCAGAAATTAAGACTTCTAAAAATTCCACAGGTCATTCTCTTCATAGAAGAAAAGGAAAGATAACTTGCTTTTAATTCCAGTGTTGTGAGATAACTCACAATATTTGATACATCCTCATTGTAATCTTTTTTCTCCCACTTTTCAGTGTCATTGAATATCATTATATAGTAATTTTCATCTTTTACTAATATTGGAGGAATATTTTAAGTTGTATTTAGCTTGAAGTTTCTTCAAAATGGTTTATTCTTGTTTGTTCCCTGTTGGGAATCTAATTCCAAATTTTGAACACTTGGCTTGTTTCCGATCAAATGTAAAGATTTTAATTTTATTTTTATCTCTAGATTTTCCTGCTTTCAATTTTTTGTCTACGCTAATACTTTTCAGATATCAGTTCTTTTTTTTCTTTTCTTTTTAATGCCAATGACATAGGCTTCCTGCCCTTTCCTTTCAGTGATTTTATGTGGTACATTTCAAATAGTAATCTGCTCCTTTTCTTTCATTATTTTACACCCGTGTTCACCCACTACTTTAAACTTTTTTTAAAAATTTACAAATTTTTTTTGGTCATGCAGCATGCAGAATCTTTGAATCTTCAGAATTCCTAAATCAGGAATCGAACTCATGCCTCCCCCTGCAGTGGGGCAGCAGAGTCTTTACCACTGGATCACCAGGAAAATCCTCACCCACTACTTTTTATTCTTCTTCTCCAGACTCTTCTGTTTCTTCATTTATCTACTTTAATTCTGCAGCAGCTCACTTGAACCATGACGTGTATAAGGAAATACATTAAGAGTATCCAGAATAAAAGATGATGGTTTTTCTTAAGGTCTTGGTTTAGATGCTTGAAGTTTTGTCAGATGGGTATTTTAGCACGGGTTTGATCTATATAAGGTTTGTCAGCTTTTCGGAGTTGTGTTAAGCATACAGCTATGTTTGGGTCATCAGAAGGCAACACAAGTTAATGATAATTACAAACTTTCAGACATCTGCAATGGTATGTAAGAGGAAAAAGAATTTTAATTTTAGTTAACTACTTCGCTTAGGGTACATCCCTGCAGGGAATTCCTGTGTGAAATTGTTTGCAGCTGTTAGTGATTGAAAATATTTTCTTCAGAAAAATCTTGTAATGGAATAGTTGAAAACATTTGAGGTTTCGTGTATCCATGGAAGGTGCGAGGTTCTTCCATGCCTTACTACAGCCTCTTCAGTGTTTTCTAGATACATTCTTAAATGGTATTTTTAAAAACATATTTTGTTTTTGTTTTTTAGATCAGATTTATAGAAAAAGTGTGAAGATAGTAAAGTGACATCTCATATACCTCCATATTGTTCCCTCTCGTTACTATCCTACACTAGTATTTGTTACATCAATGAGACAGTCTTGGTACATTGTTGGTTAGTCATTAAGTCCTGTCCGACTCTTTTGCAGCCCATGGACTATAGTCCCGCCAAGCTCCTTTGTTCTTGGGATTTCCCAGGCAAGAAGACTGGAGGGGGTAGCCATTTTCTTCTCCAGGGGATCTTCCTGCCAGAGAGATCAAACTTGTATCTCCTGTATTGCCAGGCGAATTCTTTACCACTGAGCTACCCGGGAAGCTCGTTGGTACATTATTATTAACAAAAGTTTATACTTTAGATTTCCTTAGTTATAGCTAATGTGCCTTTTCTTTTCCAGGACCTGTCATCTCGGGTGCCACATTACACTTAGTTGTCACATGTCTTTAGGCTTCTCTTGGCTGTGACAGTTTGTTAGATTTTCTTTGTTTTGGATGCGCTTTGCAGTTTTGAGGAGTACTGGTCAGGTATTTGGAGAATGTCCTCTATAGGAATTAGTAGAATATTCTCCTCAGATTGAGGTTTTGGGTTTTTGAGAGGAAGTGCTATTCTTTACCTCAGTTGGTAAAGAATCTGCCTGTAATATAGGAGACCCTGGTTAGATTCCTGGGTCGAGAAGTTATGCTGGAGAAGGGATAGGCTACCCCTCCAGTATTCTTGGGCTTTCCTTGTGGCTCAGCTGGTTAAGAATTGGCCTGCAGTGCAGGAGACCTGGGTTCAATCTCTGGTAAGGAATCACCCACAATGCGAGAGACCTGGGTTCGATCCCTGAATTGGGAAGATCCCATGGAGAAGGGAAAGGCTACCCACTCCAGTATTCTGGCCTGGAGAATTCCATGGACTGTATAATCCATGGGGTCGCAAAGAGTTAGACACAACAGAGCGACTTTCACTTCACTTTCACTATCAGACATGATTTATCACTGTTGATATTGATCTTGATCACCTGGCTGCAGTAGTATTAGTTTTCTGCCCTGAAAAGATTGCTCTTTTTTCTTTCTTTTAATGCTGTTTCTTAGAAGGAAGTCACTGTGAACAGCCTCTACTTAAGAAGTGGAGAATTATGCTTCTCTTTCTTGCGTGTGGAGTATTTATATACATTTTTTGAAATTTTTTTGCATGGAAGATTTGTCTCTTTCCTCCATTTATTAAGGGGTTCCTTCATAGTTCAGTTGGAAAAGAATCTGCCTGCAATGCAGGAGACCCTGGTTTGATTCCTGAGTCAGGAAGATTCCCTAGAGAAGGGATAGGCTACCCACTCCAGTATTCTTGAGCTTCCTTTATGGCTCAGCTGGTAAGCAATACCCTTGCAATGCAGGAGACCTGGGTTTGATCCCTGGGTTGGGAAGATCCCCTGGAGATGGAAGAGGCTAACCACTCCAGTATTCTGGCCTGGAGAAAACCATGGACCGTAAGTATAGTCCATGGGGTCGCAAAGAGTTGGACACTATTGAGCAACTTTCACTCACACACTCCATTATTAATTTACTCAGTCATTTATTTATATGGTCTGGACTCCTGGGTATTTTTGTACTTTGGGTTGGAATCCAATACTGCTTTATTTTGTTCCCCAAATTGTTTCAGTTTTGGACACTGAGCTCTTTCAGTTGGTTCCTGTCTTCCTTTGACATCTATTTTTTAAAAATTTAAATTTATTTAATTGGAGGTGAATTACTTTACAATATTGTATTGGTTTTGCCATACATCAACATGAATCCACCACGAGTTACACGTGTTCCCCATCCTGAACCCCCCTCCCACCTCCCTCCCCGAATCATCCTCTGGGTCATCCCAGTGCACCAGCCCCAAGCATCCTGTATCCTGCATCGAACCTGGACTGATGATGTGTCACAGATCTATAGAACAGTCTTTTGGACTCTGTGGGAGAGGGAGAAGGTGGGGTGATTTGGGAGAATGGCATTGAAACATGTATAATATCATATAAGAAATGACATCTCTCTATTAATGTAAGGTTTTTTTTAAAAAATCTTACTTTCTAACATTAAAAGATGCTCCAAGATTATCTTCTGTATTTTTGTTTCCTGCCCCAGCCCTAGGGTTAGCCAGAAAGAATCTGCTTCATCTTCTTGGGAAATGATGTTAGAAGCCAAGATCTGGGTTCTAGGTATTTTTTTAAAATAATTATTATTTTTAATTGGAGTATAATTGCTTTATAATGTTGTGTTCATTTCTGCTGTACAGCAGTGTGGATCAGCTAAATGTATACATATATGCTCCTCCCTTCCACCCCTCTAGGTCATCACAGACTCTAGGTATTCTTGCTGCTCCTGAGGTGTCATTACTTCTAGAACCTCTCATGGGACAGCAGGGAATGCAAATGTGTGTATATACAAATGCCTGTCTCTGTACTTAGCTAAGCATGTTTCTTTATGTAACCATGTGTATCTGTGCATGTGCTCAGTCCAGTCCAACTCTTTGTAGCCCCATGGACTGGAGTCCATCAGGCTCCTCTGCCCATGGAACTCTCCAGGCAAGAATAGTGGACTGGAGTGCCATCTCCTCCACATGCATATCTATTTTAAGCTAAATATGAGTTCACATGGTTGTCTCTTACTCTGCCTAATCCACCTATATCATTCTGGATTTCTTTCCTCGCTTATCCATAAATTCACTCTAACAGGGAGAAGAAACCTGGCTTTCACCATCTGCCATCTATTCACTTAATTGTTCAAACCCATTATGTGTGTACAACAGTATCAAAATTGTTAAACTGTGCTTTCTTTACAAAGAGGAGGAAACGGCTTTATCAACTAGAGTACAGTGCTTATGTGCTATTGCTTTTACAGATTCCACTTAGTCTTAGAAATGCCACTCCTTTCCCTCCCATCCTTTTAAGTGAGGTTGTTGCACACATTTATGATACAGGTAGATACTTTTGTCACATCCTAACTTCCATCTTGGGATCCCCACACCTTCTAAGTGATTTTTTAAAAATTTACATATATTGTTTCACTCTTTGTTTTGTGAAGTTCTGTGGGTTTTGACAAACGTGTAATTTCATTTGTTTATCTACAGAAGTATCATACTGAATAATTTAAACACTTAAACATCTTCTCTGTTTCACATATCACTCCCTTAACCCCTCCCCTTGGCAGCCACTGTTTTTTTTTTTTTTTTTCTGTCTCTATAGTTTTGCCCTTTCTGGATATCATATGACTAAAATCATACAGCCTTGTCTTATTGGCTTCTTTCACTTAGGAATGTGCATTGAAGGTTCATTCATGTCTTCTTGTGGTTTGATAGCTCATTTCTTTTTATCTTGTAATAGTATTGCATTGTATGGATGTATCCACAGTTTGTATCTATTCATCTGTTAAAGAGTATTTTGCTTGCTTCTGATTTTTGGCAGCTATGAGTAAAGCTGCTGTGATTATTCATGGGTAAATTTTTGTGTGGACAAAAGTTTTCAGATCAGTTGGATAAATACCTAGGAACACAATTGTTGGATCATATGGTAAGATTCTGGTTAGCTTTGTCACATATTACCAATCTGTTTTCCAGAGAAACTGTACATCTTGCATTTCTACCAGCAGTGAATGCAAGCTCCCATTGCTCCTCATCCTTCTTAACATTTGATACTATCAGTTTTTTTGGATTTTATCTGTACTAATAAGCACACAGTAATATCTCATTGCTTTAATTGGCCCTTTCCCTAATGGCATTTAATGTTCAACATCTTTTCCTATGCTATTTTCCATCTGTATATTTCTTTGATGAGATGTCTGTTAGAAACTTTTGCCCGTTTAAAAATAGATCTCTGTTTTCTTTTTGGCTGTGCTGTGTCTTCCGTGCTGCACAGAGGCTTTCTCTAGTTGTGACAGGTGGGGGCTACTCTCTAGTTGCAGTGCTTGGGCTTCTCACGGGGGTGGGGGGGCTCTTTCGTTGTGGAGCATAGGCTTTATGGTGCGAGGGCTCAGTAGTTGTGGCAGTGGGGCCTAATTGCCCCAGTTCCCGGACCGGGGATCAAACCTGTGTCCCTTGCATTGCAACCACTGGACCATCAGGGAAGACCCATTTTCTATTGTTGAATTTTAAGAATTCTTTATATATATTTTTGGTACAAGCGCTTTATCAGATACTTGTTCTGCAAGTGTATTTTTCTAGAGTGGCTTGTCTTTTTATTCTCTTAACAGCGTCTTTACAGAGCAAATATTTTTAATTTTAATGAAGGCCAACTTGTCAGTTTTATGCCTAGGCTTTTGGTGTTGTATTTAAAAACTCATTGCCAAACTCAAGATCACCTAGATTTAATCCTGTTTTCCCACCCCTTAAAAGTTTTATAGTTTTGTGTTTTGCTTTTAGATATATGACTCATATTGAGTTAATTTTTGTGCAAAGGGTAAAGTCTGTGTCATATTCATTTTTTGCCCCCAGTGGATTTCAAGTACCAGTAGCTAGTAAATGTGATCTTTTAAGTAAAGTAGATTATAAATTAGGTTTATGGTGGAAAGGAAAGTGTTTTGATTTGATTGTTTTTACCTGTTTTGCAAAAGCAGTTAAAAGAAACAGTTGAGAAATGACTTGGAAAACCAAAATGTAACACTGCATAGACTTTAGACTATATACCAAGACTGATTCCTGGACATTGTATATAATTCATTTTCTTCTTTCTCACCACTCAGAGAATCTTCTTTGTGGAAATTAGAATTGTTAATTGAGTAACACATGTCAGTTGGTGTAGATCTAATCATAGAAATAATTAATAAAGTTCTGTTTTTCACAGAAAAAGCCCCAAATAAAGGATTTGCAGGATGTATGCTGAGAAGGGACAGATGATATCCACACCATCTAGAAACCTGAGACTCTCTTGCCTTTTTTCAAGTGACTTTTTTTTTTTTTCAGGTACCTTTCATTTGGTCAACGGTTTTTGTTGTCTGCAGTGAGGCCAGCAGTATATTACAGTTGGAACCAGAACCCTTCAAGAAGCATCTAGATTAGATCAGACATTATAAAACTAGCACCTTTGGTGTGGCAAGCATTACATACATTATTTCTTTTAACTCTCACAAGACCTCTTGAAAGCAGGTCTCCTTATTTCTATATTTCAGGTAAGAAATAGGCTCAGAAAGAGAAAATGACTTACCTGTGGTCTGCATGGGGAGAGAGAGACAGAGTTAGGATAGATATCTTGATCTTTCTGACTCTAAAACCCATGTTTTTAGCTTTCTTGTGTTACCTCTGGCTTCCCCGATAGCTCAGTTGGTAAAGAATCTGTCTGCAATGCAGGAGACCCCGGCTCGATTCATGGGTCGGGAAGATCCCCTGGAGAAGAGATAGGCTGCCCCCTCCAGTACTCTTGGACTTCCCTGATGGCTCAGCTGGTAAAGAATCTCTAATAACTGATGTTACTGATGTGACAGCTCTAGTAAGCTGGTGTTATCTCTAGTAACTGAAAAAGTGCTAGGGTAGTATTAATGTGTCTTTGATTTTATTCTTTTCTTTAACATAGTATTTAAATGACTACCGATTTAACTGTGAATGCCTCAAATGATTGCGTTTTTGAGATCTGTGGAGATTCTTTCATTTATTTATTTTTATAATGTTGATGGATCTACATCCCACTGATCCAGAGCTATGAGGTATTGCAACATCTATGAAGAATGAGATTCCTTTAAAGAGGGGAAGTTGTGGGGAATTACGAAAAGTAGAACGCACATTGTTTTCATTAGCTATTTGTTTATCCCTATGCCTTGCTGAATTAAGCTTCTTGAGGGCAAGAAAGTGTCTCATTGATATTTAAGCACATCACATTGCTACCCACTCACAAAACGTTTGCTAGATGAAATAAGCACACTATCATAACTTTTTACAGAAGTATCTTTAGAATGTTTAGAAGGGGACGAACTTTTCTTTACCAAGGACTTTGAAATTAATTACGTTTCATTTGTTCATTCAATTCATCATTTATTGAGCATTTGTTGAGTATCTGTTCTGTGCCAGACACTGTACACACAGAGAGGAATAAGACAGGATCTCTGCCTTCTGTCATCAGGGAACCCAGAGAATGGAGGCAACCAGACAACCGTCTCAATACAGTGGAGCTAAATGGAGTATGTATTAAACAAACAAGCAACGAATGGACTTTGAAATCAGAGAGACCTTATCTGCCTTAGTTTTCTTATGTTAGAAGTGGAAACAATAGTAGTACCTGCTGATGAAGTTGTTGGGAGGAGGTTAAATGTATACATTTATATTTAAATCTCAGTACATAGAAGAAGGGAGAGGCTCACTGTTGTTGATGGAGTCAGAAAGGTCTTTACTGGGTATGTGACACTTGGCTTTATTATAGGATAAATTTTTGAGGTCAAGAATGAGAGGACTCCAGGGCATTCCAGGCAGAAAGATAAATCCATGGGACGTGTGCAGAATGGGTTGGCATGACAGGCACGATGCGGAATTCTGCACGTTCTCACAGATGCAGCCCCCAGGATTATTAGAAAGAACTGAATAACCAGTTACTTTTCATTTTTGTGAGTAACAGTACAAAAGAGTAGTCATTACAGTGAGGTAGGAGAAACTCAAGGTACCAAACCTGCTAGAAGAATTGCATGAATGCCTTCTGCTAATCACGTGATTTCTGAATGCAGTCCTTTATGTAGTAGATAGATTCTTGTGTTCTTTTTCAGCCCTGTGACACTCAAGTGATTTTACTAAGAAAGAGTACTTGTGTGTTTGGGTGAAATCAGAAGTCCTGTCTCAAACCATTCTTTTTTTTTTTTAACTATTTATTTTATATTGGAGTATAGCTGATTAACAATGTAATAGTTTCAGATCATTCTTTTCTTTTTTAATTGACATATAATTGATTTACAATATAAGTTTATAGTGTACAGCAGAGTGATTCAGTTATATATGTATATATATATATATGTAGAGAGAGAGACACACACACAGATGAATTAATATATATGTATATACACACACACATATTTTCCATTATGCTTTATTAGCAAAGTGTTCTTATATTTAGTAGCATGAAAGTGTTAGTGCTCAGTCATGCCTGACTTTTTGCTACGCCATGGACTGTAGCCTGCCAGGTTCCTCTGTCCATAGAATTCTCCAGGCAAGAAGACTGGAGTTGGCTCTCATACCCTTCTCCAGGGGATCTTCCTAACCCAAGGGTCGAACCCAGGTCTCATGCATTGCAGGCAGATTCTTTATCGTCAGGGAAGTCCTATATTTAATAGCATAGCAACATAAGAATCTAATATCCTAATGAAGTGGGATCTAGTCCTGTTGGAGCCTTCCAAAATTCTAAGAACCATGAACAATTTTTCACCAGAACCTGAAACACAATACTTAGGAATGTGCTAAAGTAATTTGTTCAGTGAATCAATTATGAATTGATAAGAGGTCATAGTTCTGTAGTTGAAAAATTGTGATTTTAATATAAGGAGAAAGAAAAGAACATGAAGCTCAATAGAAGGAAGCAAAGTTTATATTTAAATAGAGGGAAAAAGATATTTTTCAAAGTCCTCTGTTAAAGGCTGCTGCTGCTGCTGCTGCTGCTACTAAGTCGCATCAGTCGTGTCCGACTCTGTGCGACCCCATAGACGGCAGCCCAACAGGCTCCTCTGTCCCTGGGATTCTCCAGGGAAGAATACTGGAGTGGGTTGCCATTTCCTTCTCCAGTGCATGAAAGTGAAAAGCGAAAGTGAAGTCGCTCAGCCGTGTCCGACTCTTAGCGACCCCATGGACTGCAGCCCACCAGGCTCCTCCGTCCATGGGATTCTCCAGGCAAGAGTATTGGAGTGGGGTACCACTGCCTTCTCCGTGTTAAAGGCTAGTGATATGAATTTCATTTTATTTAGAAAGTTTTTTATTAGCACAATTAGAGTATTACTTCTCTATCACCATTAGAATATTACTCCTTTTCCTAGAAATATATGCATATTATTGATATAGTAAACCAATAGTGACATATTGGCTTAATGCAACAATAGAATGTTTCCAGTGTCTGAAATATAACATTTGTGACCACTGAATACTCTGATTTTTCTGCAAATTCTAATATTTGTAATGTTTTATAATATTGTAATTATTTCTAATATTTTTCATTAGAAAATAAATGTTTAAAAAATATAAGCAGCAGAACAAATTCATAAAGAAATATGTGGATGAACTGCATTACTTTTGAGAAGACATTGAACATGATTTAATTTTCTACAATAATTTTGACATTTTGAGTTAATGGTAACCTTAGACATGAACATATAATAAGATGATTGTGAGTATATTGACTTTTAAATGTGAGAAAGATATAACTATGATGAAAGAGAGAGCAGATACATTTAACTTTCATATGGAAGAAAATAAGACATTATTATAGCTACATAGACTTCCCCCCCCAAATAAGTATGTTAATCTTGTCTGTGTGTTTATGTATATATATGTAATTTCCAGTTTCTCTTTCCAATATATTTGAAAACTTTGTTTTATGAACAACTGTGTATTGGGATTTAAAAATATTGCTCTTTAATTCAGAAATATTGATTTAGAACCCTATCTTTAGGGTTTCTTGATTTGTCTTTATTATTTTAGTATGTTTATCTGCATTATCAGAACTTCTGATGTAAAATCTTTTTAGTTTGTGGACTATAAGCTAGGTTAGGTATTTTTTATATCTCAGGGTCCTTTTAGTCAAAAGAAAACATTGGTTTTTGTTGGTAGTTTTTTTATTTAGCTCTTTTGTGGGGCCTTGTTAGACTCTGAATAATTTAAAAGCAATGGAATTCTTTCTGTGATAAAAATCTAGTCATCAGGCCAAATCTTGTAGCATTATTCACGTGATACTCATGCATGTAAAGGTGTAGAATTAATATGTATGCCTGAAGTATGTATATTAAAAAGGATATTTTTAATTATTAAAATAGCCCTCTAAAGATTTTAACATGTGTGGATTCACAGATTTGCTTAAAGTCATAGCTCTTCTGTTTTTAAGTGAATGATCTATGATAGCCAAGCCTGAAGAATGATGTGTAAAGAATAATAGCAAAAACTTTATAACTTCTTTAAATTTAGGAGTAATTATTTTTCTGTTTTTCTGCATTAGCATATTTGCTCTGCAGCATTATAAGATAAACTGAGTTTAAAGTAGCATTTTTTCTATTGTTTTACTTTTTCATATGCTTCTTATCCAAACGACCAAAACAAAAATTTCAGCACCATTTATTACAGTGTCCATGCACTTGACTGTAGTCCACGTTTTTCAGTTTAATCTGAAGACTTTCCATAGTCTCATGAAGGAAACAGTTGTATAAAAATCTTGAAGCAGATAAATGACCATGTGAGTGTTCCCTCAATACCCCTTCTCTATCCTGCTTCCCTCTTTCCTGCTTTACTCTGTCTTCCAGCACCAGGGTCTGACCACTTTTTTTCAGGGCCCAAATGGCATTAGTTGAAAATGTATCTTTCATAACTTTGCTATCTTTCCAGTTACCATTCAGACTTTCTCATTGCGTGGTGAGATCTCAGCTGTGGCGAGTGAAATCTGAATAAAAGAGACATTCATGGTGGTTATGACAGTGAAGGTTAAGTTTAGGCTGCCAGAGAGTTTGAAACAAAGGAGGGATTGAAGCCCTCATCACCTTCATCTTATTTGGGTAGTAATAAATTATTTTGGAAGTAGTAAGGTCTCATTATGAAGATAGTGAAATCTTGTCCAGACTAAGTACATTCACAGTGACTGACTTCAGCTGGAATGCATCTGGACACCACTAAGTTTTTATACTAATTAGAAAAGATCCACCATGGTTTTGTTTGTATGTGAGAGTATATGCTAGTGACTTTTTAAAAAACATTTTGTTTTGTAGGAGCCCCTTAATACTACAGGGAATTTTAGAATTTGAATTCAAATAGTTGTCAAGTAAATTTGTATAATGTAGAAAAGTTTTTTTTTTGATATGGAAAAGTCCGTGATGTTCTAAAGGATCTTCAGATAGGAGTAAAGTTTTCCTCATCTCGCCCTCAAAGCCTCCCTCTCACACCTTCCCTATAACTGTTGTTATTTAATCCCTCAGTCGTGTCTGACTCTTTGGGACCCCATGGACTATAGCCAGCCAGCCTCCTCTGTCCATGGGATTTCCTAGGCAAGCATACTGGAGTGGGTTGCCATTTTCATCTCCAGGGGATCTTGCTGACCCAGGGATTGAACCTATGTCTCCTGCTTGGCAGGTGGATTCTTTACCTCTAAGCCACCAGGAAAGCCTGCCTATATCTTGTTATCTAGAATCATTTCCATTTTCTCTCTCTGCCAGGCAGTTGGAATATTTGAAGTATGATTTTGTGAGTTGACACAAAACAAATGTACTATGAAGTAGAAGGCCTAAGAATAAGGGATAATTTAACTCATTGGCTGCCAATTAGATTTTCATGTTATGTGGTTTTTGAAGGCATTTATATGATTTACCTAAAAGATTCCAAACTAATGGATTAAGTGATGAAATCATTGGGAGAACTAGTGGTGGTAGACTCTGATATATGATAGAAATAGTTCAGCAGTAACAAAAGTAGAAACACTAAGATTTCCCGAGAACCTGTAAGCTGTTTTTACTACTCCTGTGCTGTTCATGAACTACATATGGGGCACTTTGATTAAATATACTGTAAAGAATAATGTATTATTTGTTAGAAATTTATTTGATAAATAAACATAAAGTTGTGTCCCAAACTATACCTGTTCTTGCAAGATTTAATGGCTGGATCTTTCTGGCTAATGCTGATTTTATTAGACTATTGTGGACATTGATTGGATTTTAGAAATTAGATGTAACAAATGCTTGCTGTCCATAGAGGCAGATGGGTTTGATTCCGTGATCCTGAGAGAGCAGATATAAATTTGGGGGGAAGCTTTTAAGCTGATCTAAACCTGCTGAGGTTTTCTCTCCTCCAAAGGAGGACAGAAGTATGTAGAATTTTGCAAGGAGCTGATTAGAGAACTTGGCTTAATTTTAAAGACAAAAGATACTGATTAATTTTTTTAAAAGGTACTAATTATTTTTTTCTGGAAGAACTTGTAAAGATTTTTATAATATTACTCATTTTTGACTGTGCTAGATCTTCACTGCTGCAAGAGAGCTTTCTCTGGTTGCAGTGAGCGGCAGCTTCTCTGGCATTGGCAGGCAGATTATTTACCACCCAGCCACTGGGGAAGCTCCTGATGCTCTTTTAGAAACTTCTCGCTGTGGTCACCTTTAGCTTCCTACTTCCCCTTTAGTCTTACCAAGTTTCTGTTACCGCTGTCAGTCATACCAGTCACTGGGAAGGATAATGTGATGGTGGTGCTTTAGTCACTAAGTCCTGTCTGACTCTTGTGGCCTCAGGGACTGTAGCCTACCAGCTCCTTTGTCCACGGGAAGATGATACTGTGGTAACATTTCCTTTAAAAGGAAAATTACGGAAGAGGAATATGTATACAAATGCATAGTGAATATAGCAAAATGCATCCTGGAAGTTCTTTTGTATGGAAGGGTGAGTTTTGTTAGTCGTCGTGGTGATAGATCTTGTTTGACTCACTTCAACTTTCTCCAGTGATCCTTTTGTGATATGCATATATGAGATAGTTATGTGAGATTAAGGATTTGGTTAAACCATTAGCAAGCACATTGGCTTCATTCAGCCCAATCTAATTCCTTGATCTAACAATTCTGGACATATACAGCTTTATTTAATAGAAAATAGTTTTGTTTCATTTAGTGAAACTTACTGTTCAATAAAGAAATATTAAATAAATTTTATTACTGTATTACTGCTGCTAAGTCATTTCAGTCGTGTCCGACTCTGTGTGACCTCATAGATGGCAGCCCACCAGGCTCCCCTGCCCCTGGGATCCTCCAGGCAAGAACACTGGAGCGGGTTGCCATTTCCTTCTCCAGTGCATGAAAGTGAAAAGTGAAAGTGAAGTTGCTCAGTCGTGTCTGACTCTTAGCGACCCCATGAACCGCAGCCTACCAGGCTCCTCCATCCATGGGATTTTCCAGGCAAGAGTACTGGAGTAGGGTGCCATTGCCTTCTCCGGCCTGTATTACTAAGTTGCAGTAATTAACAAAACAGACAAGGTTGCTAACCTTAGAGTACACAGTGTCAGAAATCTAGATTAGAAGAAGCATAAAAAACTTAAAAGAAGCACCAGAGTCTATGTAAATGGTCAAAAATGTGGAAAATAAAGAATAACCTTTCTGCCTTCTTCCTCCCTCCCTTCCTACATCTGTCTCCTTTTCTTTTTTTATTTTTTTCTCATTTTCATTTCTAAGAGAGTGAAGATATTAACATTTTGTATTCTATTTTTCAACACATCCCAATATTGTGGATTTATAAAATAATAACATTTTCAAATTACATTTTATTTTACAGTCATCCTGCAGGAGAACATTTGTTATTTGTGAACAGCTTTGGGAAAAATTATGGTATACCAGTACTCCCTTTGAAAGATTTTTTTCAACTAAGGTCAGCTTAAGATCAGAACAGACAAGTATGGTTTGTATTAGTTTTATAGACACTACTCAGTATTCTTTTCATGGAAATGTCTAGGAATGAAGAAGCCATTATTCATAAAATGAAGTCATGCTGAAGACCTCAGACTGGTCATAAAGTGGTCATCTTTAGAGATGGCGAAATGTGTCTTACTGGGAATTTGAAATGTGGGTAACACGAAGACCTTCATTTGAAGCAACACTGCCTCCGCCTCCTCTGGTGGAGCCCAGCACTTCCTAACACACTGCTCAGATTACACACCACTGACATGATCCCCACAATGTATTTGGCTCATGTGTTTCTCGTTAGCTATTGTGAATGAAAGATTCATAACTATCTATTTCAGAAAAACATCTTTATTTGTATTACAGAGAGCTTGCTTGGAACAGGATCAAGAATTGTTTTTAAATTGTAAGTCAGCATGTATGGTTTGGGTCATGATTGACCCTGGACTTTAAAAAAAATTCTGTGGACTAAGAAGGTTCTGAATAAAAGTTTCAATGACAGTTTTGACATAAATGGAGAAGAATGGCTGCATTTTTCCACATTCCTAGTGATTTGGAGCAAATATTTTTGTAGAAAGCCCTGCTATCCTTTCCCTTATCTTGCCTACCAGGTGATATATGACAGGATCACAGAGGGGAGTAGGACATCACACAAACTTGCCAGACAGATAATTAGAGTCCCCGTGGCAACCTTGTGACCTGATTTTCCAAGTCGCCCTAACTGGAGAGTTAATAGCTGTGTGCTGTCAGCTTGAAGAACTGTGTGCTTGTGTACAAGTTGAGGGGTTTGGGAAAGGAAAGGGGGTGGGTATATAAATCCCATCTCTGCAGGTTTGCCAAATCCATATTATAGAAGCACTTTTGTTCTAAAAGAAAACTTAATTCATTATTTCCTTATTTTGGCCATTACTTCTTATATGTTAACAAATCACTACCATGCAAATTAGTACCAGAGGAACTTTAAAAAAATTTTAATTGATGGCATACTAGGAGTTAGTTATTTTTAAAGTCTTTTTTTCATACAGAAAAAGGTAAGATTTGAACATATTGGTTAGAGGGGATGATATCATTTTCACCCTTTGCTTTTGTAGTAAATTAATTTGTGCATTTTTGGTAGCAGTTCCTGAACTATCCAAATAAAATGAGGCTTGTTTTTCTCTCACTAGGCAAATATTAATATTTATGAATACCTGAAGTTGATTATGTGATATTAAAAGTCACATAAGATTTCCAGCCTTTGTTATATTAATACATTCTACAAGTTGTTACTACAAAAATGAGAATTTTAGATACCAATGTGAATCAGTCCTTTTTGGTTATACACTGACTGTTTTTTCTTTTTTGGCCACACCTTTTCTTTTTTGGCATGTGAGTCTAGATCCTCCACCAGGGATTGAACTCGTGACCCTTGAATTGGAAGTGCTGAGTCTTACCCACTGGACTACCAGAAAAGTCCTGTGCTGACTTCTAATTGCTCTCCTGTCTCTATATGTTCCCACTTGATATGAATAGGAACTTTTTCCTACTGTATATACATAGTTCATGTCATATGCTATGTTGAAATATATGGAGATTATTTGCTGGAATAATAAAACTCATTCAAACTTGCATCAGCTAGACTTTTTAAACTCACAGTTTTTTTTTTTTTTTTTTTTTTTCTGATGGGGACTTGTGCTTAAATACTTGGTTCTACCATATCATGTCTCTCTTCCCACTCCTAACATTTTCTTACTTTTCTCCAGCATGTCTTGAAGGGGCTTGTAAACCCAGTTCTAAAATATGTCATGCATCTCCCTTCAACAGGTAATTGGCCCCATGCCTGTCTTTAATCCCAAACTGCACTGAGGTATCTCATTCATTTTCCTTCTTCCTCAGGTGTGATTGAAGTTTTCTAACCTCGTGACTGCCTTCTAATTTTCAATGTGACTTAGCCCAAATTGTGGTTAGAGAGTCATTAATAATCAAAATTAATAATATTGGAATGTAATCTTAATAATTTGGGCCTCTCTATCTTAGTAAATGTATTAGAGTCAGTTTAAACAGTCAGTCTTCTGTCATATGCAAGTGTCTGAGTCAGTGTTTATATAGTGAGCTGTTGGAGTCATGGGTCTTTTGGTGCAGTATGGTGCACAGCTAGAAACTGTTCTCTTAAAGATCTCTTGTGCTGCCTTTCCATCTGGTTCCCAGCCAAGATTCTTGACACGAAGCTTGTACCTGTTGCTTTCTCGGCCTCACTTTTCCTATACACTTGTCAGCCCACTTTAGTCTGCTGCCTAAGCTCATTCCCATAGGTTATTTGTAATCTTCGTAAAGGCCAAACTTAAAGGAAGACATTTGGTTTTTCTCGTACTTGATTTTGCTGTGGCTGTTAGAAAGAACATGGATTATATTTAGTTCAGTATTGAATTTTTATCATCTAGATTTTCTCGTACTCTGTAGATTGTTAATTTTACTTACTTATTTTTGTTATTTATTTACTTGGCTGCGCCAGTCCTAGTTGCTGCACGTGGATTCTTTAGTTGCAGCACCCAGGCTCTCTCTAGTGGCACATGGGCTTAGTTGCCCCACAGTATGTGGGATTTTAGTTCCCCGAGGGGAGATTGAACCTGTATCCTCTGAATTGCAATGTGGATTATTAACCACTGGACCACCAGGGAAGTCCTGGTAGATTGTCTGTTTGCTGAATGGATATTTGTTTGCAATGATCGCTGTTCCCCCCGCCCCGAAAAATGTTCTAGTCCTTTGGCTCCCGCGGTGCTGTTGTCTCCTGGTTTCTTTTTCTATCTATCTGTACTTAGACGTTAATTCAGAAGCTCTACTCCTTGGAGTTTAAGGTATGTAAAACATTGTTCCATGGTGGTAATCTTTTAAAGTAAGTTCTAGCATCATTTGTTGGTAGCAGGGAGAGCCAGCACTTAATTTTGCAGGGAGTGGGTGGGGGATGGGAGAGTGGGGATGCGTGGGCTCTCAGTTCATGGTTTTGTCTACTATCTGAATACTCACATGTTGAGAAGTTCCTGAATTTTCCAGGATTGTTTTCTCAGCTTTCATCTAATTTCACGTTTCATTATCTTCCAAGGTGACTTCAGCCACTCACATTGTTTCACTTAGAACATTGACTCTCAATTCTTTCTCTCTCACAGATGCTGTTCTCCTGAGCTCCTGGCCTTTAGTTCTGACTGTACCTGCATGTTGCACAGGCCCCTTGGGCTTCAAAGATGCCCAAATACATTGTTGCCTTTTTCCTAACCCAGCTCCCTTCTCTTCTCTTCCTGTTCCTCTGAATGGAGCCACTGTTACACAAATGATAACTCTGTGAATCTTTCTGAACTCCTAATTCTTCCTTAACCCTTAACTTTGTCCAACCTCGAAGGGATCAGTTTGTTGATTCTTATTATAGAATGGGTGACAGCATCCCTTTTCCCCTATCTTGACTGTTAATCATAGTTTTTATGTTGCTTAAAATTCCTCATTGTTTCCCCATATGTTCATTACACAGTACAGTTCCCCCTTGTATGGCACGCAGCAGCTCCTGCTCTCCTCCCAGGCTTTTCCTCTTTGAGTGCCAGTGCCCCACAAATGCTGTAACAATTGTCATTCCCTGAATGCACTCAGCTTCACTCTTGCGTGACTTTGCACACTCCATTTTCTCTGCCCGGATTTCCTCTCTGTTGTCCTCATCAGCTTATCTATATCATTTTAGATTTGGCTTAAAAATCACTTTCCCAGAAAAAAGTCCTTTCTTTGTGCCTAAGTGGTAGGCTGTACTTACTTTAAAATAGTAATTATGCTGTGTTTTATGGTTTATTTACTCTCTCTTCTCTCTAACCAGTCTGAGCAGTTACAGGTGGAGGATGTGTTGGAATAATCTTTGTCTTTCTTGTGCCTTGGCACAATGCCGGATGCAGAGTATGTACTCAGTTTTTGTTTTAACATGTATTCAGTGAATGTATGCTTAACATGCCTTTTGGTGTTAGCTGGCTTCTCTTCTCCAGGTAAAGAGAGTATGATGGAAAAACTGAGCAGAATTCATTTATTCACTGTGGGACCATTCCATTTGCTTCCTTTCACAGAGCATACTGGAGGTGAAATTTTGAGGCCGTCTGTTTACAGTATTCTTCTGTTCCCCTGTCTCCTGTCATTCTTCCGTATGTTGCACCATAGATGCCTTAAGGTTGTCCTCCAGTTACCTAAGACATAGCTCTCTGACTGTCTTCTCTACCCTTGACAACTAGTGAAATATGTTGTTCAAGTTATGTCTGGCTGGAGAGCCTATAATTTATAGATAAAATGCTGAGATTGGGAAATTAAAAACATTTAAATTAAAAATTAAAATGGGAGAATTTAAATGTTAAATTTAAATAGAAACTTTTGCTTGCCACCCCGCTTCACAACCCTTCTTTCAATGAAAAGAAGACTTATAGTATTTGCCAGTGAGAGATCAGGACCCAACCAAAGTACCTATCCGGCCATGACTTATTTTGTATCATAATTATTTAAGATAAATAAATTATTTAAGAAAAAGTAGCTTATGAGTAATAAAAATAAGAATATTAAATATTATATGTATATGAGAAATTTAGAGTGTGTATAGTTCAGCATTCTTATTTTACTGACAAAGAAAGTGAAACCAAAATGTGTCAAGTGATTTGCCCTAAGTCACGCAACTACTTTATTGCAGAATTTCCTAATATCTAAGCATTCTAAGCCTTCATATAGCTGTATTCTCATGAGCCTGGTGCTCTATTGAATGTCAGGAAATTGAAAATTCATTTATTAAAAATATCAGCTATCTTCAAAAAAAAAAAACTAGATATAGTTCTAGGCACTGATGATACAGATGCTAATAAGGTGGCTCTCCCTGGTTGTACCTAAATCGTGGAGTGAGGGAGGCATTAAAAATTATGAAAATGATATAAATGATATCTATCTTCTCAAGTCACAGGTATAATACTTGGCCTATGTTAAAAATCTCTTTATTAAAGTCTGAGAACAAACTTGCTTAGCTTTTTTTCCCCAATCCCAGAGCAAACAGGAAGAAAGAAAAATAGATGATGATCAGGTTCTAGAAAGGTTTATAAACAGTAATGTGAAGCTGATAAGATGGGGAGAAAGAGAAAAAAAATAAATTTATTTGTCACTCAGTCGTGTCTGACTCTTTGCGACCCTGTGGACTGTAGCCCACTAGGCTTCTCCGTCCATGGGATTCTCCAGACAAGAATACTGGAGTGGGTTGCCATTGCCTTCTCCAGGGGATCTTCCCGACCCAGGGATCGAACCCAGGTCTCCCGCATTGCAGGCAGACGCTTTAAGCTCTGAGCCACCAGGGAAGCCCATATACTATATATACTATATGTTACTATATTATATCAGGCAGAACCCAAACTCATTGCAGACTAGGAAATGACTATAGTCCTGAGCAGAGCATCAGTGGGCTGAGTGTCCTTTGGGCTGCAGAAGAATGGTATCATCACATCGGGAAATGAGAGTTTTCTGTTGTTTTTTTCCACTCAATCCTGAAGGAAATCAACCCTGAATATTCACTGGAAGAACTGTTGCTGAAGCTGAAGCTCCAGTACTTTGGCCGCCTGATGCAAAGAGCCAACTCATTGAAAAAGACCACGATGCTGGAAAAGATTTAAGGCAAAAGAAGGGGGCGGCAGAGGATGAGATGGTTAGATAGCATCACTGACTCAGTGGTCGTGAATTTGAGCGAACTCTGGGAGGTGGTGAAAGACAGGGAAGCCTGGTGTGCTGCAGTTCTTGGGGAGGGTGGTCACAAAGAGTCAGACATGACTTAGTGACTGCACAACAGCAACCGTTGTTTTCTCCCCACAGAGAGCACCTGGTTTTGACAGTCACCCATGACGGTAGTGCCCTTGTGGAGGACTGGTAGTCCAGCAGAGAAGTTCACCATACTGTCGTGGGGCGAGAATGTCTGAGATTGCACACACTGAAGAGGGGAACGGGAGCAGTTTTGGTTTACTTCCATCCCCCTTTCCCCAAGGTGGCACAGCTGCATGCCAGTAAGGACCTTCTTGACCGATGCTCTCTTCCACAGGGGAAGCTGAGAGTGTTTGAGCACCCCCAGTGCCTCATCCATTCATAGCTCCATACTCTACTGTTTGGCCAGCCCCCTGTGTGCACCTCTAAAGCAAAGACATTTAACCTTTGCAGACATTGGTGAGCACACATGGAAAGCCAGCTGGACTTTGCAGGATTGGGAGAGACCACATGAACTTGAGATTCAAGACTGCCCCAGGGAAAGCAAAATGGGAGGCTCTCATCATTTGACCTGGCTTTGCAGGATCCACAGAAGGCATACAGTCTTAAGAATTCACTGACAAAAAGGAACAGTAAGTGTGGAACAGGTGAATCCATAGAAAAGATTTGGAAAATTCTCCAAATTCCTAACAAGGCTCAGAAAGGTGTTTTTCTCCTAAAAGCAGTTTGTAAAGAATGGAGTAGGTGACTGCTTCTTCAAAGGCAAAGACAGCAATGCAAGACTCTAAGGAATATGAAAAATCAAGGAAAAATGATGCTATATAAGAACACAATAATTTTGCAGTAACTAACACTCCTCCCTAAAAAAAGAGACCTACAATTGTTCCCAGTAAAAGAATTCAAAATAGTAATTTTAAAGAAGCTTAGGGACCTACAAGAAAACACAGACAATACAATGAAATTTTTTAAAAAAATTAATATATGAACAAAATGAAATGTTAAACAGAAAAACAGGAATAATAAAAAAACCGAATAGAAATTCTAGAGCTGAAGAATATGATGAATGAAATGAAAAAATGCAATAGAGAGCATCAGTGTCTGACTGGATCAAGCAGAAGAAAAAAATCTGTGAAGCAGAAGGTAGGTCATTTTAAATTATCCAGTCAGAGGAGTTCAAAGAAGAAGGAATGGCAAAGAATGAAGAAAGCCTATGTGAGCTATGAAATACCTTTAGGAGAAACAATTATATATTATTGAAGTCCCAGAGGGAGAAGGGAGCAGAAAGCTTATTTAAAGAAATAATGGATGAGAATTTTCTAAACATGGGGAGAAAGTTGGGCATCTAAACTTATGAAGCTCATAATATCTGCCCCGATTTCAACCCCAAATGATTTACTACAAGACACATTATGATAAAACAGTCTAAAATGAAAGGCAAAGAGAATTTTAAGAGCAACATGAGAAAAACTTTCATTAAAGACAAGGAAAGCCCCACAAAGCTATCAGTGGGTTTCTAATCTAAACTTATGAAGCTCATAATATCTGCCCCGATTTCAACCCCAAATGATTTACTACAAGACACATTATGATAAAACAGTCTAAAATGAAAGGCAAAGAGAATTTTAAGAGCAACATGAGAAAAACTTTCATTAAAGACAAGGAAAGCCCCACAAAGCTATCAGTGGGTTTCTCAGCAGAAACTTTGAAGGCCAGAAGAGAGTGGGATGATATATTCAAAGTGATTAAAAAAAAAAAAAAAACACAACTGCCAACCAGGAGCATTTTATCTAGTAAAGTTGTCCTTCAGAAATGAAGATAAAGAGACTTTCCTGGCGGTCCAGTGGCTAAGACTTAGTGCTACCAATGCAGGGGGCCTGGGTTCGATCCCTGGGCAGGGAAATAGATCCCACATGTTGCAACTAAGACTTTGCATGCCTCAACTAAAGGTCTCATATCCTGCAACTGAAACTCCACACAGCCAAATAAAAAAAGAAATGGAGAAAGACTTCCCCAGACAAACAAAAGCTGAGGGAATTCATCACCATTATACCTGCCTGATGGAAAGGGGTGAAAGGAGTTCTTTAAGCTGAAAATGAAAGGACCCCAATTATAACAGTAACAAAAAAAACCCCATGGAACTGTAAAATACAATGGTAAACATAACTATAGTCATATTCAGAATACATTAATACTATGTTATAGTAGTGTTAAGCAGTTAACTCTAGTATAAAGTTTAAAGGACAGAAGTATGGGAAATACCTAGAGCTGCAATAATTTGTTAATGGATACACAGTATAAAAAAAGGTAAATTGTGACAGCAAAAACATAAAATGTGTAACTACATTGGAAATGCTATATAACTGAAATGAAGAGGGATCTATTATATATCATTTATGATACTGAGAAGCTATTATTTGTTTATATGTATGCATACATATTTTTGAAGAATTTTAAGTTTGAAAAAGCGATTTTGTCCAGTGCCAAAGTTATGGTCTGGTTTATTGCAGAAACTTTATAAAGATGTTGAGTGAATATTGAAGAAAAGTCCTATGCTTGAAATTACTTTTCCAAAACATTGTAAAAATGTTATGTTCATAGTTTGCAGAAATTTATTTAATCCTCAATAGAGTTGAGTTATAGTGGCCGAAGTTTTGTCTTTCTATAATTGGAACAAGAGTCATAAAATCTATCTCAGAACCTGAGAAACATATCTTACCCTTCTTGCTAAAACCTTTTGAAAAAAATTCTCTCTTGTCTTTCTAATGTTCTTCAACAATCTGTTTTTTTCCCCTAGAGAGGGATTTTCATCTTTTTCCTTGCTGATTCAGGAGTAAAATAACTTCTTTCTTGCCGAAAGAAGATACTGTTTTCTGTATGATAAAGTGATTAGGTTGGTTTATGTCATTTTAGCTCTCCTGATCTTAAATTATGTGTATGCTAAATACGTTTGTGTGGTGTGAATTTTTCTTTTTGGTAGCATCCTGACTCTTTCCCAAAGCTTCTCTGTGCTGATCAAGTGGTTGCTTTTTCAGATTCATCTAAAGTGATTTGGCTGAAATTAAACAGAATTAGAGACTGGTTGTAAAATGTTCTAAAATTAAAGTAAGAAGCTAAAAAACATGAGGGACAAAAGTTTGCTCAGCTATGCTTCATGGAATAGTTTTGTTCTTTCTTGTTGTTCATTTTCTAAGTCATGTTTGACTCTCTGTGACCCCATGGACTGCAGCAGGCCAGGATCCCGTCTTTCACTATCTCCTAGAGTTTACTCAGACTCATGTCTATTGAGTTGGTGGTGCAATCTAACCATCTCACTCTCTGTTGCCCCTTTCTCTTCTTGCCCTCAGTCTTTCCCAGCACAGGGTGTTTTCCAGTGAGTTGTTTCTTTGCATTGGGTGGCCAAAGTTTTGAAGCTTCAGCTTCAGCATCAGTCCTAATGAATATTCAGGATTACTTTCCTCTAGGATTGACAGGTTTGTTTAATCTCCTTGCTGTCCAAGTGAGTCTCAAGAGTCTTCTCCAGCACCACAGTTCAAAAGCATCAGTTCTTCTGGTAACAGAGTGTTTGGGCTTGGACTTGCACTTCAGTTGATGTCTAAAAGTCGAACTCCCTTATTTTGACAGAAAGTGTATCTGAAGCCACAGCTCTCTAGAGAGCAAAGCTTCTTTACCCAGACTGCTTGCCCTGTGCTTATTCCAGCCGTCACTTGGCCTTTGGGTAGTTTACTTTTATGTTCAGTGCCTTGTTGCCTGGAATTAAAAAGGAAAAGTTATGATCAGATGGCCCTTAAGTTTTATTTTACATTTGTCAGTAAAAGGGCTTTTAAATGACAGCCATGTTTTCTCTAATTCACTTCCAAAAACTTAGAGGGAAAGAAAAAAGGACAAAATAGTGAAGGGACATTGGGATCACTTCCTCGTGAATACATGATTAAGTTATACAAAATATGTTTCTTTCCCTCTTTCCTTTGTAGTTTGAAATGAGCTCTCGATACTGTCACAAGGAATCCTTACAGTGAGTTAGTTTCAGAGATAGTTCAAAGCCAGGGAGAGTCTCTAGCCCATTAGAAGAGCACATCTTTGACCCCTTCTCTTGCCAGCCACGCCCGACTGGTTGCCACTCCTGCGACTTTCACATTAAAGGTAATCCTTGCCTCTGCCCTGTCTGCTTTCACATTCACAACTTTAGGGTCACATAACTGTTTTCTTAAGCTGTTACCTCCTCAGCCGTATCTGCATCTGCTTCTGTCCTGCTTCAGTTTTCATTCTAATTGCTCCTTCCAGTTCAGTTTTGCTAAAGCCGAGCTCAGACGATGTCAGTTGGTGCTTAGTTGCTCAGTTGTGTCCGACTCTTTGTGACCCCGTGGACTGTAGCCTGCCAGGCTTTTCTGTCTATGGGGAGTCTCCAGGGAAGAATACTGGAGTGGGTTGCTATGCCTTCCTCCAGGGGATCTTCCCAACCCAGAGATCGAACCCAGGTCTCCCGCACTGCAGGCCGATTCTTTACCATCTGAGCCACCAGGGGAGCCCAAGAATACTGGAGTGGGTGGCCTATCCCTTCTCCAGGGGATCTTCCCGACCCAGGAATCGAACGGTGGTTGCTTGCGTTGCGGGTGGATTCTTTACCAGCTGAGCTACAGATGATGTCAGGCCAGCCCTTAAAAAACGGCCGGCAGGAAAAGCTTCCGTCTCGGCCTCCGTGACCTGGTTACTTGCTTCACTTTTACTTCAGCCCCACTTCTCTCCCTTATAAATGCCTCTTTAGCCAAAATGAAGCACTTTGCATTTGCCCCTGAAGTCTTCCGTCTCCCCAGGTTCTCCACTCTGACTGTCTCTCTTCTCTCTGTTTACTTGGAATGTCTTTTGACCTTATCTTCATATGCAAATCTGTTCTCTCTTTTGGCAAGTATGTTCTGTGCCGTCATGGGATGAAATTTACCTTCCCTGATAGCACCCTCTACTGCTCCCACAGTCCTGTGGTTTGCTTTTCAGGATCTCTTTGGTACTCACTCACTCCTGTTGTGTGCTGTAAGATAGGTGTGTATGTCTCACCAGACACCAGGTATATACCCTCTACCTTCCGACGCTATAGACTCCATATCTGATTTTTACTCCTGGCTGGGCCACAAGGCCTAGAGCAGTGATTTTATGTGTGATAAAAGCTTTAATATATGTATTAGTTAAATGGTAAAATACATGAATCTCGATCCTGCATCTTCCACCATGAATTTTACATCAATAGGGCTTCACTTTCCACACCTGAAAAGGAAAATTTTAATAGCGGCCACTGTTTTTTACTGAGTCTGCATTGAAATACTCTGTGAAAGTTTAATCATGGGGACAGTCAGAATGTACTCTGTCCTTTAGGAAAAAACCTCTGGCAAACACACCTGTTTTTCAAGTTCTCAGCTTTTAAATGTGGGCTATGATTATTCGCATTAAACATCTCACAGATTTAATGAAGTGAGCCATTGTGTTAAAGTTTTATAACTTACTCCTTGAAGAAACTGAACTCTTGAAATAGAAGGCTAACAAAGGTGAGAGTATTTCGACTTGACACTTTCTGTTCTATCCCTTCCTGTCATTACAGAACAGTTGTTAAGGCTGGTGTAAAATGCCAGTGTGAGTAAGACAGTGAGAGCTTTCTGGTACTTTTATTAATCAAATCCTTCTGAAAAGGGCCTCAGAAGCAGCTCTTCAGCCCACTGTTTTTAGAAAGCTCCATGATAATTGTGAATGTTTTTAATATTATGAACAAAATCCATTATTTTCTGTTTTTTTAAAAATTATTTCTCAGTTTTCTTTGAATTGGGTTCAGAGTGAATTGGGTTCAGTGTTGCTTATTAGTTTTGTTTACCACGTGACTTTCAATCCAGGTCTTTATAATGAACTGAAGTCCAACTAAGAAATGGAAATTACAAATAATTAAGACACTGGAACTATTTTGGATATTATTCAGCTGCTGAAAGCAAAACAAGTATAACCAGAAAAAAAAATTGAAAAAGAAATATTACTCTGGTCAGAATGCTTAGGAAGTTTTTGTACTGTGTTCAATTTGTTTATTTTGCTCTGTACTCAATTTCTGGTGCATTAGACAAAGGACTGAAATATAGTTACTATTTAGAGATGTTCATTGTTTGAGAAGAAATTCAGCTGAGTCTTGAACATTCTCATGACATATATGGAATAATTTTATAGAGACTGTGTTAAATTATAAATACATCTTCTTTGTTAATGTTTTAAGTGTTGCTTTCCAGATATGATGCTTAAAATATTTCTGTGGACATGTGATATTCTAATTGTTTCATTCAATGGTGTCTTACACTATACCTGTTTAAATGAAAGTTGATTGCTTGGTTTACTTAAAATCCAGAGGAATTCTCTTACATATTTCTATGAAGGTATATTTTTCATTTATTTCTTCCTTATATGTATATACCAACTATGGCATCTATTTTAATGAGAGTGTCAATAAAATTTACAGAAGTAGAATTGCTGTTTGTGTTATTAATGATGGAAAACTGACTTGTAACATGTTCCTGACTATGTCTATTATGTGAATGCTTTTTTTAGTGGTTAGTTCATGCAGTCTTGATTAATGGAGCATAAAGTGAGATCTTATGTGGTGACAGAGTTTAACTTGGGAGCATATGGGAAAAAATGAAGTATCTCTTCAAAAAATTTAAATATCTTACAGAGAACTCTTTGCTACTCAATTGTGAACAATTATAGTTGTGTCTAATTTTTATTTTATATTTTAATTGCTCAGATGATTTTAATTTTTATCTATAAAGACTTAAAAGTATAGTCTGATTAAAATAATTTGTTGTCTAAGAAATGATTTTGATCCCTTTAGATTTTTCTTTTTCTATGGAATCAAAAGGTGTGTAAACCTGGAACCCTCAGAGTGCCAGACCATCTCTTTTTGTCTTTTTGTCACTATTGTATCATATGTTTTCTGGTGTCACTGTTAATATGACCTCAAGAGGCAGCTGTCATTATTTGTTCATTGATAGTCATTCACCTCTTCTGCTGCTGCTGCTGCTGCTAAGTTGCTTCAGTCGTGTCTGACTCTGTGCGACTCCATAGACGGCAGCCCACCAGGCTCCCCTGTCCCTGGGATTCTCCAGGCAAGAACACTGGAGTGGGTGGTCATTTCAAAAAGAGTATTTTTCCTGTATGCTTATGTGCAGATAGCTAAATCACTACTATGATGGAAGGAGATTATATTTGCTCAATACTGAAAATACTCTTTTCTCTAATAATTTTAAAAGTATCAAGAACTCAACTTTAGAGTGGTATTCTTTAATTAATTCTTGGTAAATAGAGCACACCCAAGTTTGTACAAGCTGCTGGGGAACTGTGTTGCATCTTTACTTCTGTTCTTAAAGTCCCATCTTCCCCGGTTTGCCCAGGATTGTTTGCTATTGTTTAGTCTGTTCGTTTCCAAGGCAAACCATTCAATATCACAGTTATCCAAGTCTATGCCCCAACCAGTAATGCTGAAGAAGCTGAAGTTGAACGGTTTTATGAAGACCTACAAGACCTTGTAGAACTAACACCCAAAAAAGATGTCCTTTTCATTATAGGGGACTGGAATGCTAAAGTAGGAAGTCAAGAAACACCAGGAGTAACAGGCAAATTTGGCCTTGGAATGCGGAATGAAGCAGGGCAAAGACTAATAGAGTTTTGCCAAGAAAATGCACTGGTCATAGCAAACACCCTCTTCCAGCAACACAAGAGAAGACTCTACACATGGACATCACCAGATGGTCAACACCGAAATCAGATTGATTATATTCTTTGCAGCCAAAGATGGAGAAGCTCTATACAGTCAACAAAAACAAGACCAGGAGCTGACTGTGGCTCAGATCATGAACTCCTTATTTCCAAATTCAGACTTAAATTGAAGAAAGTAGGGAAAACCGCTAGACCATTCAGGTATGACCTAAATCAAATCCCTTATGATTATACAGTGGAAGTGAGAAATAGATTTAAGGGCCTAGATCTGATAGACAGAGTTCCTGATGAACTATGGAATGAGGTTCGTGACATTGTACAGGAGACAGGGATCAAGACCATCCCCATGGAAAAGAAATGCAAAAAAGCAAAATGGCTGTCTGGAGAAGCCTTACAAATAGCACTGAAAAGAAGAGAGGCGAAAAGCAAAGGAGAAAAGAAAAGATATAAGCATCTGAATGCAGAGTTCCAAAGAATAGCAAGAAGAGATAAGAAAGCCTTCTTCAGCAATCAATGCAAAGAGATAGAGGAAAACAACAGAATGGGAAAGACTAGAGATCTCTTCAAGAGAATTGGAGATACCAAGGGAACATTTCATGCAAAGATGGGCTCGATAAAGGATAGAAATGGTATGGACCTAACAGAAGCAGAAGATATTAAGAAGAGGTGGCAAGAATACACAGAAGAACTGTACAGAAAAGATCTTCACGACCCAGATAATCATGAGGATGTGATCACTAATCTAGAGCCAGACATCTTGGAATGTGAAGTCAAGTGGGCCTTAGAAAGCATCACTAAGAACAAAGCTAGTGGA